>QVRM01003264.1:227500-525000 GCA_003439945.1 Dermanyssus gallinae | reverse complement strand
TTGTTTGTTTCTATGTTTCTATGTTTCATCAGTGTCATGTGTTTGTTTCTCAGCCACGCTTTTGTTTACAATTTGGCTTGATGTTTGCTCATGTACGGCGTGAGCTGAGTGCGTGACTGAACGTGTGACTTTCAAGACGGAGACGACGAAGACGACGACGAAGACGACGACGACAACGAGAATGAAGACGATAAGGAAGCAAGTTCGAAGACCATAACCACAGGAACGACATCATGAACGAAAGCTTCGACGTTTACCACAACGACGACAACAGCAACAACAGCAGCAGCAACAACAACAACAACAACAACAACAACAACAACAACAACAACAGCAGCAGCAACAACAACAGCAGCAGCAACAAAAACAACCAACGCCACCACTATCATCTTATAAGATATTGGCGGGTCACCAAAAACACACAGTAGAGTTCGTATTGACATTGCAACAGTGACGTCCGTCTCACAGGTGTGGACAAGCGTTGCGGGCGGCGGTGCTCTGTGACGAACACAACGGCGGCGATCACTATTTCGCGACCAGTGCGACTGCTCGTAATCTAGCCGATCTTACCTGATCCGCATTTCACCATCTAGTCTAGCTGACGATTGTTGACGATTGCTCACAGTTGCGTGAGTGAGTGAGTGATTGCAGCAACACCAGCAGCAGCACCAGCAGTAGCTAATACAACGAATACAAATCATATTGAGTAAAATTACTTTTTCGTCAGTTTACTCACTTATTCGCGAGAAAACGAGAACGAGATCGACGAGGACGACGACGACAACAACAACAACTAGAACAACAACACTAACAACACCGAGCTTAACTAAATCGGGCGAAAAGCAATGTTCCTGCGACGTCATTACTTTCGGCGTCTTGTTTGTCGGTGGCCGTAGAAATGAGCCAGTCGCCGCCACCTGCCTGCTTATATGGTATTATACATAAGTCTGCTAGTGGCGTTGGTGCGAGCCGCAGCAGCAGCAATACCAACAGCAGTAACGGGTGCGCGGTTGGACCGGCAACCAGGCAGGCCCAGCTTTCCGAACCCCCGAACCCACCAACACTTACACCAACACCCGCTCAGGGGTGAGCGGGGAGAGAGTCCGAGGCCATTGCGGAAGATCCCCCCTCCCCCCCCCCCCCCCCCCCCCGATTTGACGTTCAGCCTGATAGACACGACAGACGAACACCGCATTGATAGATGGATGGCAGACGACGAAGCGAGCGTTACTTCGCGACACGCCTTCATTACGCCTCACCAACCCACGCCCCCAAACCCCACATCTCCACCTTGCACACCTTACCGCGTCCTTGCACCCCCTTCCCTCCCCCCGCCGTCATTGCACCACCAACAGCTGTATCAGCTGGTCGACGACTTAAAGTAGGGCCGCTGCTGCCAGCAAGAGCACCACCTGCGAATCTGTCGTCGTCGCCACCGTCTTCGCCTTTGGCTTCGCGGGGTTCTACCCCATCGCTCGCTCTTGGCCCGTAGCAGCGGGCAGCGGCCATAGAAAGCAGGCCGGCTGGCCGTATTAATCTGGCTCACCAGTGGTGAAAACTCTCTTATCGAGTCAGCCAGCCAGCCAGTGGCTTTCCGATATTGGAAACGATGTGGAGCGCAAAGCGTACCAGTTGTGTGTGGGGAGTAAGTGTAGACAGAGGAACCGGGCCAGCAAACGAAATCGAGCCGGAGATTGCCAGAGGGGTACAGAGAAAAGGCGAGCGAGACCGAGGGAGAGAGAGAAAGAAAACGAAAGAGAGAGAGAAAGCAATAGAGAAAGATAAGAAAGGGCGATAGGTGAGTGTGAGAGCGAGAAAGAGAGAACATTTTCGAGTGGCGCGCGGAATAGGGTGCTCGCGGCAACCGACGTCCCTCTGCGACAAGGAGAGGTTGAGATGGGAATCAACGCACGGTCGTCTGTGTTCTCGCCGCTGAGGTGTCGGGGGTCCTTCTTCTTCTTCTCCTGCGCGAGAAAACTCGATGTGCTGATGACGACAATGCTGTCAACGACAACAGCGAGCACGAACAGGACACTACGAGCGGCGGCGGAGGACAGCGCGAGCCACCGTGGACATCGGGGGCATGAAACGGAGGATCAAAAACAATACTTTTCGGCGGTGCCGATTGTCACCGACGCGTACAGATCTGATTCGGTCGAAAGTTCAACGAGCGAAAGAATCCGAAGTTTGAACACGTTTCAAACAATGACTACGTCGCCACGATGATATCGTCATTGGCCGTGCGTACAACGCTCGGTAGGCTGCTATACTAGAACTGGAATTATCATAACTAGCTTACTGCTTAGGATTATTGACTATAATCTTAAGTATGAGGGTAATAAATATTAATATTTTTATTATTTATTGTTTTATTTTTTATTTTTATTGGATATATAAGTTACAACCAATGCCGTTGGAGCTACTTCCGTTTTACTTCGCTGAGAATGGAGGTTCTTCTACGCATTCGTTTACAATTGTTTTTTTTCTTCGAATGTTGATTTTCTGCCGCCATTCCATTTCATCGTCGCTTTACTCTTTTAGCTCGTTGTTTTTCTAGTTTCGCGTGTTGCCGTTTTTCATTATACCTTTCACCAGTCTGATGCCCTGCTCCCATATAAGCTCATCATCTTCGAGCATAGCGGTGACCAAGTCGGCCACCGTCATGTCTGGAAACGCCATTGCCGGAAAGTTTTGTCGTCGTATATGTCTTCAAATGCTGGGCGGGCATACAACTTATTTATTGCTAAATTAAAATTAAACGTTTTTTGGCTGGTTTTCAGCCAAGATTTAACGTCCACGGGACTGCTTTTCACATTACTGCATAGACGGATCCAAATAAGTACAAATGTGCAACGGTGGGGCTCGAACCCGCGCACCTACCTATGTGTCTCCTACGGTCACGAGGCGCAGACGACCATATACTGCTTACTCTCAGCTTACTACTACTATTATAACTACTTATTTGACTCGTTAACTCGTAATCACCACCAGGTGGCATAGGCAACGTACCGTACACGTGGCACTGAGTACACGTAGTGTGCGGATTGCCACGGTACCAATTGTAGCCGAATCAAGTGAGTACAATTCGAAGGGGTTGTATAGAAGGCAGGAAGCAGGAACGCGCGAACGTGAGTAGAAGAATGCACCCTCCTGTGTGTACTCTATACATGCGGCTAAATGTATACTAGCCAAGACAGCCACAATCGCAGAACCACGCACCCGTTACCCGATGGCTGAATGACAAGTGCGAAGAGGCTGATGAGAATGATCACACCTAAGCACGCAACGCCGCAACTTTTAGTAGGTGGAAACAGACTGAGAGAAAGAAACTGAAATAAAGCGCGCGCGCGCTCGAGAGAGAGAGAGAGAAAGCGGAGAATAGATGAAGGAGGAACGACATATAAAAGTACGTATACACGCATATATATATATATATATATATATAAATATGTATTTATACATATATATATATATATATATATATATATATATATATATATAATATATATATATATATATATATATATATTTATATATAATATATATTTATACATATATCTATATATATATATATATATATATATATATATATATATATATATTGCTGGTTGGTTTGTGTTCAGAAACGCGACGACGACCAACCACCGTTAGACGTTCCTTATCAGTGAACGAGAGTCAGATTTTTGGCACTTTGATGGAACCTCGCAAGTTTGAGCAAGCTATTCTCATTGTCGTCGTCGGCGTCATCATCGTCGACGTTGTTGTTGTTGTTGTCATGATCTCGTTGTTGTCCTCATGACGGTCCTCTCATCGTTATGGCATTTGCCGTCATGGTCGGTCCTCGCGTGCCGACACCTCAACGTGTCGGTCGCCTCTGCAACGTGTGCCGTCTATTGTGCCGCTCCCAGCGGGCAAGAGTTGTTTTAGCAGCTTGCCGATACAGCCGAGCCCCAAACAATTACCGTGACGATTATCGGACGGCAGACAGCGGAGAGACAGACAGGTAGACAACGGAGATATATATGTATATATGTATGTATATATATATATATATATATATCTAGACAGACAAACGGACGGACAGGCCGTTTGCGGGGTCAACACCCCTCCGTTTGTGAGCTTAATGAAAGATTTCACACGTTGGGGCTCGTCGATTCACCGACGAGGCCCGATTCGTTGTTCGAGGAGGCGTTGAGAGCGCGGCTTCTCTCTCTCTCTCTCTCTCCCTCTCTCTAACAATTGCACAGCCGTGGCGTATTTTCGATGCGCGATGGTGGCAGAAAACAAGCTGGACTCGCACAGTGATGTCGACTGTTGCTCCTGCGACTTCCGCACCTGCTTCTGCTGCTTCGGTAGGCCGTGCGTAGACGCTTAGCGAGTTGCTTTCATAATCGATACCTGCATCGTTGCGTCGTAGTCGTTGTCAACGTAGCAGTAGTTCTAGCAGTAGAAGTAGTAGTAGTAGTAGTAGTAGTAATGGTTAGGCGAGTTTTCGTAGTATTTGTCGTAATGGTAAGACGGAGAGAAGGAGACACAGAGAGAGAGAGAGAGAAGGAAGCCGAATTCGATCTTCAGCAAACGCCTGAGACAATTTGCAGAGTTGCTTTGTGGCGGATGTCGTAGTAGTCATAGTAGGGTAGCCTGGGCGACGGCTTCGGCCCTGTGGACGCTGGGTCGGCTGTTGAACGAGTGGCTGTTCTGGCTGAGCCAGGCTGGCGTGTTTTCTCTTGCGTATGTTTTGTCGATTAATGGAACAACACCAACTCTTTCTTCTCTCTTTCTCTCTCTCTCTCCCATATGGAAACGTGACAACCGCTGGAAAAAGAACGCTTTGGTTTTCTCTTCGTCACCATCATCACCACCGACACCAGCATCGCCAGCGTCGCGAGAGCTTTCGGTATCGGGAGATATTTCCATAACAGCAGAAGCAGCAGCTACAGTAGCAGCAATAGCAATAAAAACAACAACTCTAACAGTGCGTTACACGCCTAGGAAAATGGACCGTCAATCGGCGGATGAACGGGAGGCGGCGATGATTTCGCTCGTTTCGAGGTCAACAAATACATTTGTGTATAAGCGAGAGTGTATTTTTGCTATAGTCGTGCAATAGTAGGCTTTGCTCTGTTTGATTTGTGTCGAATAGGTGATATCTGAGATGTTTTGCAAACCCGATGCCGACTTTTTGCATATATATATATATATATATATATATATATATATATATATATATATATATATATATATATATATATATATATATATATATATATATATATATATTTATATATGTTGTTATCCGTTGCAGAGACGATATAGACGACAGAGAATATAATATTATAAATAAAAGCAGCATTTAAATTTCATAATAATAGCTTTTGGCAATAATAATAATAATAATAATAGTTGTGACAAAGATCACATTTTGTCGAACATGCAGTTAGTTGTACATCGTCGATGCACGGTGATGTCGGTTCGTGATGACCTTTGGCTGTTTCGCTCGGCATTTGCGGGCTGTTTTGATGGTAATGGGAAACATCGGTCGTATTCCAGGATGGTGGAGGAGCAGGAAAAAGTCACTCACTTGTTTTCGCCCAGTCCCATAATTACATGCAATTAGGCTTCTCTGGCACACAAGTCGAGGCTTTCTCTCGTTGCGACAATGGCGGCGACGTGCCGTCCATTCGACCCTAGGGACACCGCTATGCAGATGACTATTCGTCGGTCATCCGGTCCAATCAAACCTGAAATATCTGAAAACCAGATACGCCAGAATTACCAGAGCATCGGGCAGCGAGATGAAATATATGCAGCGAATGAAGAAACCGACCACCTGGGGACTGAAATGCGGGGCCTGCAGATGGCCAGAGACGATCGGGCAGGGAGATTTTGTGCGTGTATATGTATATGTGTATGTATGTATATATATGTATGTATATATATATATATATATATATATATATATATAAACAGACCACTGCAGAATGTGAGCAAAAGTAATGTTACGCACGTAACGTAACGGTATAGCTACACTTAGAGCTTGACTTTACTTCTTGTCGTCCGTGATTTATTTGTATTTGACGCTACGATAAGTTTGACTTAAGCTGGGCCAAATGAGTGCCAATTCAAGAGATCTGTAATGAACGGACGAAGCAGAGTAGCTAACTCGATAGTTATGATTCTAGTTTCTACGCGAATAGAGAAACTTCTACATCATAATAGAAGCATGCGGGAAAAAAATAAAGGTTATCCCCAACACATTCCCAATCTACTCCACCGCTACTGTTATTTCTAAGCAGGGAGGTGTGTGGCCTGAAGAGGAACCGGTAATCCAATGCTAGGCCATGAAAAATCACCTACACTAGAGTGAAACTGAGTATATTTTCCTCAAACAAAAGCGGCATCATATTTTTTGGCTTCGGCGATTGCCGCTTGATACGCTATCCCTGAACTGAATCACAGAACGTTCACTTATCGAAGTAACGAAATTAAAACGGGTAACATAGTTTGCTCTGCGACGTATGATTTGAACTAATAAGCAATATTATTTACATGACATGTCAGTGACCACACATTCGTGCACTTGTAAATAGATATACGTACATACATAATAGGAGGTGGGATGGTAATGCGCCACATCTTTTTTATTGAGACACTTGTGCTCCCCGTGGCTTTTTTTGTTATGGCCGATCATAATCTACAGGTAGTTCAACAAGTTCTTAAAATGAGCTTTTCAGAATTCGAATTTTGGCGCGCTTTCACCGCTATTGGAAACGGCAACTTTTCGAATGCTAGCAGTCAAAATATTATGGTGATTGGCCGTTGCGATTTCGTTTGATCGCTTTTCCCGTGCAACGTATCGGCGTGATTTTGAAAAATTGAGAAAAAAGAGTTTCGAGTGGTTATCAAGCATTTTTATTTCAAAGGTTGGAATGCGACCCAAGTGAAAACTGAGTTAGACGAGGTGTACGGTGACTCTGCGCCATGTTTTGCCACTGTTTCCAACTGGATTAATGAGTTAAAAAGAGGTCGCATGAGCACCGAGGATGAACTACGTTCAGGACGCCCAAAAACGGCAACTGATGAGGAAAACGTGGAAAAAGTGCGGAAAATCGTTGCCGCAGATAAGCGAGTGAACATTAGGGAGATAGCGGAGGCCTTGGGGATCAGTTTGGGTAGAGTGCATTTCATCCTGCACGAAAACTTGAAGATGAAAAAGCTCAGAGCAAAATGGGTGCCGCATTTGCTCAACCAAGGCCAAAAAGACGCGCGTGTTTCCGCTTCACAGCGAAATTTGGCCAAGATGTCGAAAAATCCGTCGGATTTTTGGCGCAGATTCGTGACCGTCGATGAAAGCTGGGTCCATCACTACACTCCCGAGACCCAAGAAGCATCTCGTCAATGGTGTGCACCTGGTGAAGGACCTCCGAAGAGGGTGCGGACAACGGCATCGGCCGGAAAGATGATGGCTACGGTTTTTTGGGACCAACGTGGAATAATTCTGGTCGACTACCTTGAGAGCGGTAAAACGATCACGGGAGAATATTATGCAAGACTGTTGGACTGCCTGAAGCAAGAACTCATCGTGAAACGGCCCGCTTTGCAGAAGAAGGTTGTCCTGTTTCACCAGGACAATGCTCCCGCACACAAGTCGCGGCAAGCAACGGCAAAACTGGCCTAACTGAGGTTCGAACTTATTGAACAACCTTTCTATTCTCCAGACCTGGCCCCCTCTGATTATTTCCTCTTCGGACATTTGAAGAATAGTCTCGGTGGAAAGCGTTTTTCCAGCAATGACGAGGTTAAGGCTGCTGTCAATGCCTATTTTCAGTCTAAAGACGCGGAATTCTACTCAAGAGGTATAAATGCTCTGAAATCTCGGTGGGAAAAGTGTATTGAGCTTCTCGGGGAGTATATCGAATAAGAAAAAATTAAAAACAAGATTTGGAAAATTCTTGGTTTTCATTTTAAGAACTTGTTGAACTACATGTACTTCGGTGTTCACTTCGTTTAAAATGGCAACCATGAACACCTATTTAAAAGTGGCCGGTCCGGGTTTTGAACCCACGATCTGCCCGAATGCAATGCAATGGCTATGCCGCTAAGCCTTGCTTAACATATGTATGTATATATATATATATATATATATATATATATATATAGTGCAAGAAATCCATGCTTCGTCTATTTGAACGCTGTCGTGTGCGGTAGATGTTTTGCGGAGGTTATGCGCGTGCGAAGCTACGATTGATACAAAGTATTGAAGCTGCTTAGTGTTGAATAAATATCTAACAACCATAAAACCATTTACAAAAAGTGACCATAGAAGGCGCATTTGCTTGTCGAGCTGTTTTAGCTATCAGCTGATTTGATGTATATATATATATATATAGGCGGACTAAAGAATAAACATGCAACGTGCGGTGGTAATTGGTTTGTTGTACCGTACTACTCTGTCATAATGATGCTACGCTTGCGCGCTCCGGCTTGGACATGATTGGGCGTTCCATCAAGATTTATGAGCGCAAATGGACCAGAATGGTGTCAACGTGATGTTTCCGCCACAGCCGCCAACAACAACCACAACAACAACACCAGCTACAACAACAACAACAACACCAGCAAGAACAAAAACAACAACAACAACAGCAACGTAGCCGCCGCTGCAACCGATGAACGACCGTTTGAACTTTATGAAGCTGACGTTGTTGTTATTGTTGTTGTTGTTGTTGTTGCTGCTGCTGCTGCTGTTTGCTATTATAATAATGATGATGAGACTGATGATGACGATACTTATGAACTGTGATGATGATGATGATGATGACGACGGTGATGATATCATCGGCGATACAGACAGGGTAGCTTCTGCTAGGTAGGCGTCGAGTCGAGTCGTGTCGTGTCGTGTCGATATTTGCCTTAGGAGTGCTCTAATTTAGCACGATCCAAGTACGCACGCCGCCCGCCCCTAATCGCACCTCTCCCACTCCCCTTACCCCCGCCCACCCGCCCACCTGCCCACGCTCGCAACATCAATTAGCGACCAGCTCACGTTTTAGCTGCTCGCGTCATCATGATCATCATAGAGGCGGTCGGTAGACGTGAGGAGGTGGTGATGGTAGTGATGGTAGGCGACAGTGGCAGCAGCGGAGGTCGCGAACGAGATTCGTCGTCGTCGTCGTCGCCTCAATTCGATCGACATCCATAAAGCAATGTAGTTAGTTGTACGTGGCGCGGGGGGGGGGGGGGGGGGGTCAAGCATACAAGAACAACAGGTGTGTAATGCGTATTAATAGCTTGTCGGCCGGTCGGCAACTAAATCGCCTACTCGGTTCCCCTCTCGCAGGCACCGCCTCTCTAAATAACCTATATATATATATATATATATATATATATATATATATATATATATATATATATATATATTATATATATAATATATATTATATATATATATATATATATATATATATATATATATATATATATATATATATATATATATATATATATATAAATTTCTTTATTAGAGTACAATGGTTAATTTTTATTAGGGAGTACAAATGGAGCTATGGATAGAACGTGTGCACTGGCGATATTACTCTGTCTCATATAGAGTGGGTTGGGACCACTTCAGCAGCGTGCCCCGGACGGACGCCGCGTTCCCGCGTTGAACCTCAAGGTCAAGGCGCTGTCTCACGGAAGCCGCAAATCTTTTATATATATAAACATATTGATGTATATATATATCTTCTGGCCGACGGTATATGCTCTTCCGAGGAGGCAGACATTTCTTGTTGTTTCGTAATTGCACATTGTGTGCTCCTATATCGGGCAATAACGCCAGTGACACGGGTTTTAGTAATATCACTCTCACTCCGAACAAGACGTTTCAGAGACCATGTTGAAAAAAATATTTACTTTTACGAGATATGCAAATATCTGTATTAATCTTCAATTGTTTTTTGGAATAACGTCATTTGTGCATGCACTCAGTCTCGACATGCCCGCCAAAAAATCTTAATTAATTCGCAATTACCTCTTGCACTTGGCATTGCCCTATACTTGGTACCAAAATCATTGTCATAAAGTGGGCAACTACCATAAGTGTTAGTTTCGAGCGCTGCTAATAGGTCGCATGATTATTATTTTAAGTTATTGGATGTAAAAGCTAATAAAATAACTTATTTTTTTGCAAATTATCTTCTAAGCTATCATGTCGTATCTTCTGGCCGGCGTAATATATGTTTAAAAAAAGCAGTTTCTCACAAACGGGCAACAATACTAGTGTCACGAATTTTAGGAATATCACTCTCGCACTCCCGCACCAAGGCTCAGAGACCATGTTCCACTGGAGAAACTACGAAAACGTCCTGTGTAGAAGTGAAGATGAAATTTATAGAAGTTGTTATTCTGCCTTCTTTTCTCGTACATCGTTGCGCAAAATCTACGTTTGCGGAAGAACCAGCCAACGCATGGAAGAAGCGGTCACACCGGCGTGTTCGGCAAAAATTCTGCATAGTCTGAACGACATCTGACGCAAGCTAGCGAACGACAAATAGCGAGATTAGGAAAAGTCATTAAAATTCGACATGTTGTTATGTCTTACGTTGCACGCTTTCGCGCTCAGAACCTCAGTATGTGTTTCATTACGGCCAAAAATGTACGTCTCAAAGACTATTCTCAGGCAATAGCAAATTTAGTGTCCATCATTTTTGTGTCAGAGTGATAGTGCTGCGTTATGCAATATATCGAATATGCTGCCATATCGAAAGTGAAGGCATGCATACGTGCTAGCAATTTGGCCTGCTTTAGCAAGGCTGTCTCTGAACGTTAAATACATAGCGCTTGAGCTTTAACGTAAAACATTACAATTATGGCTGTCGAAAAAGCTCAGCTCGTTGGCACCCACGTAACGCACCACCATCACTTCGGTACGAAAATGATATGCATTACGTTTTCTACTGCTTGAGACTATACTTTTAGGCGTACATTTTTTTGGTCGCAATGGCAACAGTTTACGGCTCTGAACGTGAGTGCGTCAAGGTAAGATCTAACAACATATCGCATATTTTTTAAGATATTCTTGAATCCCTCAATTCGCCTTTTGCTGCTCGCTTGCGCCTGGTGTGTTGGATTATGTAGATTACGTAGAATTTCTGCCGAACACGCCGGTATGATCGGTTCTTCGGCATGCATGAACTGGTCTTGCTCAACTAGACAGTGCCTGAGTTTATGAAGTCGTTGAAGGGCCAATTCCACTACTACTGCGTTCATGATGATATAATTGTTGAGGTGCAATTTCACATGAACTGGGCTGTATACCAATCAGTAATGTGTGATTGCCAGTACTCGTTATTATTGTCAGTTTGTTGCTCTTTTTGCGGAGCTTTCTCTGCCGCCTATTTGCTTCAACGGTTCAAGTTGCCTCTACCCATGTTAAGCGTCTGGACATTGTCTTCTATAAGCTTGCTTAATGTGGGTCTGTCACATTCCTCTACTTGCGATGATTTCTACAGTTGCCTTGTTTTGTCAGCATGCACTTCATCGCAGGCCCATTATCGTTCACCCATACTTTGTTGCGATTTCATTTTCATCATTCTTAAGCCCGACCTGTTTCCTTGTGAGGTGGTTGCTTTCGAGCCTCCGGGCATTTGATGTGTCGACGCACAGAGCAAGAGACAAGTGGCTTGCTTGCCAAGGGCCGAGGTTTAGCACCAAAATAGATTTCCATGAACTAAATTGGCGTGTGCTTACTTAACCATTCGCTGCGGAAATAGGCCCTCAACGAGCTCAACTAAGCCACAGCGTTGGGGTTTACGCAACATTGACATCTCAGCTCAGTTGACTTGATGCTAACTATTCAAGTGTTCTGCTTGTGCGCGTAGTAAAAGAGGTCTCATCACTAGCCGAGTAAGTATGCACATCTAATCTAGAGTAAGGCAGTTTAATATTGTTGCTGCCATTGTTACTTAAGCGAGGGAAAAAAACACATTTACATCACGTCAGACCATCAAATCTCCAATGATCAGTACTTTTCCATGAGTTAACATAGTACTAAGCGTAACTTTAAGTACTAATAGTACAGCTACAGAGAGGAGCAGCAAACACGTCACCTCAAAAGATACTCGATATTTTGTCGCGAACACCCTTCTGAGTTTGCTCTGCTCCGTGAGAATTCTGCGCAGAGTACTGTTGCGCAGAGTACCAATTAGCAGTAAAAAGACGTATTTTTCGTTTGGTTTTAGGCCAGATATGTATTAGGACAGCTGGACCTGAGATAGTTAGTCCGGCCTAAACAGTACCAAACGCCGTTCTCTGGGCCCGAGTGGCTGTTAGCTCATCATCGCTAGGGCCCTGATTGTTTCTGGGCTAAACGCGATCGTTTTGCCGGTTTGCCGTTTGTTCGATATCAAATTGATAGGTCTCACCATTTAAAACGAACGATGATGATCTTGGATGGTTAACCACTATTCGGCGCGTAATTGAGCACTTTGGCTCTAAGCGCCGCTGCAGCGAGCTTTTGTTGTTTTTTTGTCTCGTTGAAAAATGAAAAATGCTGTCCGTCTAGCATACGTGGACATTTAGCGATGCTGTCTGCTTGTCTGTGGCGTTTAGGCAACTGTACGCAATTACGTCTTCTTAACGCCGACGTCAATGTGTCGCTGACTTCTTGGCCATCTCCACTGGACGTTGAGCGGCCAAATAGAGCACATAGAGTACACAGCATTCCTCCGTGCGTTCAGCGTGGACGCAACGATGACTAAAAACTGGTGATGGCAACTGATTTCAAACAGGTCGTAAAACCACCACAACATTCCAAGCAGCACTTAGCGGCTAGCGGCGCCACTAGATGCATACTCTTCATTAGCGCCGAGCAATTTCTTTATCGTGGTCATGCGACCTTTGGCTGTGGCAAAGGAGGTCTTGTTCGACAGCAGCAACGGTGTGCCCAATAAAAAAACCCCTCGGCCCCGACGCGGGGCCGTCGGCCACGCGAAGAAGTCTAAACCAACTCGAAGAGAGCAAGGAGATGATGCAGTTGCTGGGTGTTCACATTTCTACTGTTCTCTACCTCGTGAAGGGCAATCTTAAATTTGAACATGATGCTTTCTTTAATTCTACGCCAACAGAGACACTAGACGGTGGTTGGTGAGTAAAAGCGATCGGAGGTCGCACGGGACATAGAACGTAACAAAATCACATATTTATTTTTATATATGCAGATGCATATGTAGATGTATCTATATACATACATGTAACTCTGCATATGTACATTTATGTAACAACGAAGACGAATAATATATATATATATATATATATATATATATATATATATAATTGTTATATTTATTAAGAATACTGATGGAGCTACAATTGTCTCCTGAGAACGTGTGCACTGGGGATATTACTCTATCTCGTATAGAGTGGGTTGGGACCACTTCAGCAGCGTGCCCCGGACGGACGCCGCGTTCCCGCGTTGGACGTCAAGGTCGAGGCGCTGCCTCAAGAAAGCCGCAGATCTCTTATCTCCGGTAGCGAGGTTCAGCTGCTCGCCGACTTTGTGGAGAAGTTTGCGAGTGAGGTTGCCTGGGCCGCCCAAGGTCTCGAACGCTAGCGGTTGAAACTCATGTGGGTAATCTATTGAGGCGTACTTTGCGAGCTTCCTCGTCTCCGCTAGATTACCGGCGTGGCCTGCCGAGATCGCCCCGCCACCGACCATTGAAGGTGCTAATAAGTCGGGGACAGTGGCATCCCAGACAAGCATCTTGCCCCTACTGAAGGGTGTGAGAGTCATCCCATCCGGGCGCTTACCATCGTTGGCGGACAGGCCCTGGGGCTCTAGAATGCAGGGGAATCCACTTGACCGAAGCGCTCGGCCGAAGGTGTCGTTAATGCCGGCATGTCTGGCCCGCCGTCCCGCACTCATAATGCACGACAAGCCGTGATGAGCTAATTTGTCAACGGGGTGGCCACATTTACACTGATGGGGGGATACCAGGTCACAGCCGAGACGAAGACCTACCCCGATTCGGGTTGTTTCGTCGTCCAGGAGGGTGCCCAGTGGAGCGCTTGGAAGTGCGTGCAACCAGGCTCCAGAGCCTTTGGCAGCGACCGCTCGGATGCGAGCCTTTGCGGGGTCGTCGATAGCGCCCGCAAGTAAGCCGCGGTACGCTTCGTCGTATAAGAATGTACTCCAGTCGTGTTGGCTCAGAGGGTTGTCCAGAGCGCCCCTGCAAGCTGTCTTTAGCTCCTCGAACAGGCGTCTCTTGAGTTCCTTGTACTGACAAATGCCGGCTTCGTCTAATAGTGCGATGGCATTGTTCTCGGATCGGAAAAGGGAGGAGACGATCGCTGGTCCTGTAGAAACGAGCGGATCCGGGATTCCCAGACCCCCCTTTGAGATCGGTAGTTGGGACTGTTTTTGAGCGGAAGGCGCCAGCGATAGATTAAGAAGAGTTTCAAGGGCGTTTAGAATTAACTTGTTCAACGGATGCAGATCGTCCAACCGTCCTGTTAGATCGGCTCCGCGAAGAAGGTGGGTGACCCTCGTAGCTGAGGACGAGGATCGAAGTAAAAAGAGCGCCCGGTGAGCGCCGAGTGGCGCAAGGTTATCGGCGACGTCCTTCAGCTTGTTCCGCCATTTTTCAAGTGCGTGTGCGAGCCCTTCCGGCCGAAGGGGGACTCCCAGGAGCTCCAAATAATCGTCGTGGGTAACCTTACATCCCGGTAGTAAAGCTTGAAGCGTGCGAAGGTCCGGGGCCTGTGTGGTATCGCCGGTAACATATATCTCACATTTCTTGGGATTCAGCTCCAAACCTGAAGTCTCCTGGAAATCAATCACGAGCCGAACGTCGTCAGCAACCATGTCTACATTGCCCGCCAGCACACCTATATATATATATATATATATATATATATATATATAGGCGCGGTATCTTGCGTACATGTGAGTTCCGTGCAGTTGTATGCCTGTATGCATCTGTAGATATGTGAAACGCGCATGTGTCTGCGTGCGCATACACATCATTACATGTACGTTCATTTATACCGGGTGTCGTACCTGGGCCTGGACGAGTGTATGTGTATGCATTATGACACTTGCAAAATAGTGGGCACGTCGTGTGAGAATGTATTTGATTTTTCCCTGCTTGAGAGTGCACAAATGTATGCGCCCGCATACTTGCATTCGTAGCAAAGCGACAGCAACAGAGCAGATAGATCTTCACTGAGCAGACTGTTTTTGCTATTGAGCCATGCGTGTTATTAGCAGAACTATTTATGGTGGCTTCTGTGGGAGCTCGTAAGACCCTTGTTGACAGACATGGCATGTATGACATGTTACAAAACATGCGGATACCTTGTATTTTTAAACTTTTTTACTTATTTTTTATCTGCACACACACACACACAATTGCAGATCATAGATCACTATACCCACGTGCCAATTTTAAAGCGATTACCGCACTCTCACGTTTTGTATGTGCTGTGCATATCTAATGCATTCATTCTAAAGGCTTTCATATAAACTGGAGACGATATATATATATATATATATATATATATATATATATATATATATATATGTATATATATATATATATATATGTATCTATATATATATATATATATATATATATATATATACATATATATATATATATACATACATACATACATATAAATATATAGAAAATATTGTGATGATTTATTAATCATTTACAATACGTTTGCACACTCGGCAGTGCTCGCCTTATATATATATATATATATATATAAACGCATGCATACACTCAGGCATATATGTGTGCTACGAGAACATACTGGCAGCTTGCCATGCCGAAACGGGCGGAGGCGGAACGGTAGCGCTTCCCATTTGAACTTTGCAAAGCTCAAACTTGTCTTGGCTTCTCGGCGCCGTCTACAGGCGCCTAGTGTCTTTAATGACACCACCAATAATGGAGCCACGAAAGTAAGTACAAGAAAGTCCCACCGAAGGGTGGAAGTTAGTAGAAAGCGTTCGGCTTCGTCGGGAAGTCAGACGTAGAGAGAGTCAGTCTCTCGCCGGCATCTCAACCTGCCTGCGCGACCGCTCGCCCGACCGCCTGCACCTGGTCACCTATTCTTGTTGCAGGCGAGTAGCCGCGGACGAAAATAAAATATGGTCTCCCTTCTTACCGTCGCTACAGTGCAGCGGCTACAGCCCACCGCTTCCTTCAGCCAATTAATGTAATTGAATTAAGAAACTCTCTGTCCTCGCCCCGCCCGTTGCCCGGGCAGCGGTGGCAATGCCGGGGCAAGACCGACCAGCAGACCACTACTCTGATCATTTAGAGTGCACAAATCAAGCCACTGGCGCTTTGCCTGTCTGCTGGTATTGTCTCTCTATATTGTGGAACTGTGTTGCGGCTATCACTCCTTTCAATTTCATAGGTATGTGACCATGGCGGGATTGGTGCTATTGCTATTGTTTTAGCTGTTGTAAAACGAAATTCTACCCTTTCGAGTCCGTCCCTTTATCGGGTCACGTTCTTCACGGGCTGAAAATTGCACTATTGTGAACTTGTTATTGAGGTCGTTGCTGCTGCTGCTGTCGTTACTAAAATCGGTGTGTCGTAGCCTGCTTTATACGGTCGTGTTTGCCGGGCTGGCAACTGCTATTATTATTATTATTATTATTTATTATTATTATTATTATTATTATTACTACGTTGTTGTAACGTCTAGGGAAATCTTCTCGCCCACGTATCACCCACTTGAACTAGGCAGCTGCTGCAACCGGCAGAAGGGTGTCCGTCTAGTGGGCGTACTTCTCAGGGGAGCGGTATGCAAAGGACGACGGGGGGCATTCTGTCAATAAGACGGAGGTGATGGAGGGACAAAGAGAACAGGGCGCTTAGCACAGCCGGAGAGAGGCGTTAGCTCCGTGTTTGGGAGCAGAGCAAGGGGTTCCCCTATGTAAGAGTTTCTACTTTGCATGTACACATGGCATTTAGTGGGATAATTGCAGGTGGAATACAAGGACCTACTTTCTCTCTCTCTCGCTGTGTTCTTATTCTTAAGGACCGTACTGTATTGAGCGGTTACATTCAAGATTCAATCATCTCAGCAGAACAATTATGGCTCGACATCTTAGCCATCTGCTTGAAGAAAGTACGAGTATATAAGAGAAGATATGCAGACGTCAGTTGCTCTTTTCAGTTGTGCTAGCCTTCAGATATTCTGCATTCCTTATTATCAGTAAGTATATGTGTGCATATATATATATATATATATATATGGGGAAATTAGTAGTAATATATTGGCTCCAATTTTAGTGGGAACACAATGACGCCTCAGGGCAGGCAGTTATTTTTATTTATTATTATGTACGAACCTTCATATTGCCTGCTTAGCTTAAGTTATGCACTGCAGTGACTTCTATATATAAGCGTAGCGCATATACAACTATATAGTCGCGATCTCGAAAAGCGTTTATAATATCAGTAGTAATATCAGCTTTCTGGAAATAGCCAGACAGGTCGGTGCTTGCTTGTTTTGCGTTCGGAACATCTGTTATAGTAAGCCATGGCGACGAAATTGTGGGATGAAAATCAACCAGACGGTTCATGCCTATGAGCCACTATCGAAACAGACGGCACAAACGACAGAGCAAACTAGCCACGTTCACACGGGCACTACCCGCAAAGTATATTGCACCCATTCTAAAACCACTTGCTTCTCGGTTCTTAGCCTGCTGCATTGCCACTGTCTAAGCATGGCGTATATTTTTAGAGATTAAGAAACTCTAACTAACATTAAACGAATTATATAGGTTTGTTTGAAACGCTTCAAACATCTCCATGTGGCTATGGATTTTGCCCTTGGCCTCTTTCATCCACATCATCAATAGCGTTAGAAACACCAGAAGAAACAAGATTACGTGTTATGTATATTAATATTGTAAAAAGTTATATTAAGCGAGGTGGCTTAGTAGCAAAACCTGGCCAATTCAGGGGTTCGTGGGTTCAGGTCCTGGACCGGCCACCCCCAGATTTGTTTTCTTTCATAGTGTCAATGTTTTCATGGAGTCTTAGTAAACTCTTAAAAAACTTAGTAAAATGGAATGCATGGGTGCAGTATAATCAGCCAAACTGGGACACAAAACAAGAAAGAACCAGGCGGCACAGATTTCTCAATAAAAAAAAAAAGATATGGTATATTACTGTGGACACTTGACTAGACAATCTCGACGAGCGAGCGTTTCATAGACGAGTTTGATTTGCAGCTCTCCTAGGATGCGAGTGGGTTCTGTTTCTCCCTGCCCTCTGGCTCGCGTTGTGTCTTCTGTGGTGTTCTTCATGTCTATTGCCGCTATCGCACGTGTTTCATTGTCATGTTGACATGTCGTTGAGCTAAGCTGCCGCTTTGGCAGTAGTGGCTTCAAACGACCACGCGCCATCACCATCGTCGCCTCGTTCACTCTCCTCGGTCGCCGGTAGGCCATTCATCTACCATTCGCATCCACACGTCTAGTAATATCTCCGTCTATAGTCTGCCTGTCTGTTTGTCTGGCTGGCTGGCCTTGCTTGCGGCCTGACAATAATTCATTTGATATTGCCGCTGCCGCCGTGAGCCTCGTCTCGACCCCGTCTTGGATTGGCCAACTACGGCGTTCTCTTACCTGCTTCTCGCTTTGTCTTTCCTTTCGTCGTTCCGCATGCTCTAATGCTTAGGAGCCGATTGTCGGCTGATTGACCGGCGATTGACTGACTTGCTGATCAGCTGGATTGAATTGACTAACCTAGTCGTAGTAGTTTTTTACTTCATTTTTCACTACTTCACTGCTATCCCAGTGAATGAAAGGGAGGAGAGTAGAAAGAGAATGAGGTAAGAGGCAGGAATATTGATGTAATTTGCCGAAAGCAAAATGCATGTGGTGGAAGGTAAAATGTAGGTGGAGAAGGAGAGGCAGGGATGGGAGAAAAATACAGAGCGTAAAAGGAAGAGGGCAAGCAGGATGAAAAAGGAATAGGAAAAACATGGAGTAAAAGGCGAGCAAGATAGGGGCAGAAAACGTGGGCACTGATGCAACGACGGCAGCAGTAGAAGGCAAAAGGTAAAAAGAAAAACAGAAGAAAGGGTACTCTTACTTTCATCTGCTCTCTCCCCCTCACTCTCTCTCTCTCTCTCTCTATATATATATATATATATATATTGTGCTGCTGTTGTTGTCATTGCTTGTTCATACAATTCTGGACTATCGGCGTTTCCCCTGATTGGGTAGTGTAAAAGATAAGCGGGCTGAGGGCGATCCGGTAGACGAATCTGCCCATGGCGTCGCAGCCCAGTCGTAAGGGAGAGGTCACGGGTATAGCACAATTTTACTGCTTGACAGCTAACGCGTAACCAACTTTCCAGCATTAGCACCGGCCTTCCCTTCGTTCACCCATTCAGCAGTTCAGCTTGTGTCCGTAAACTCTCAGTTAGTAAACTTTAATTTTGTGTCTGCCAGTCCCGTCTGTCTGCTGATCTGTTTGACTGGCTATCTCTCTGTGATCAATCTCGACCTTCTTTCTCTTATGTTCCTTAGGCTCAATGTGAATTAATGCGCATTTGTGCTTCTCGGAAGACAAACGGATCTCGTTGCCAATGCGATGTTATTATAACTATCATCATACTCAGTATCATGGCACGCACCATCGTTATCATTCGCATAATAGTAACCCTAATGGTAACGGAGACCGAGGCAAGCCGCGTTTGATCGTTATACAGACGGTCCAGCGCAGTTGCTATCACCGCCGCTGCAAATCGAGCTCGGATCCGGGTAGCGGCATAGATGGAAGCTGAAGACATCTGCATCGGGGTCCATCAAAGCAACATTGCAGCTGACCGATAAGAGTCAGCTGCAACGTCTGAATTGACTTGATCAACAGGCCTCGCTGCCTCAGAGACAGAGCGTGCAGAACTGCAAAGACGAGGAAACCTACGCACATTTAGACGTAGCTATTTGCGCTTTTACGAATACGTAGATATGTATGTATATGTATCTGTATATATATACAGGGTGTTGCAGGAATATTTGAAGCGCTATATACAGAATTGTAGAGCTCGTTAAAGCAAATATTTTTTCCAATGGAACATGGTATCTGAGAAGTCTTGTTTGGGAGTGAGAGTGAAATTACTACAATTTGTGACACTGGTGTTTTTGACCGACATAGGAGCACAAAATGTGCTGTTGCGAGACAACCAGTCTTCCTAGACAGAAACTAAGCACACCATCGTGTTCGCGATAGCGCTGTGAGTGGTTGTAGGGTTATGATTCTAAAGTATTTGGCGTGAACGCTAATAAAGAACTTTATTTTTGGCGAATTCTCTTCCAAGCGACCATGTCGCGTCTTCTGACCGGCCTTGCATATTCTTCAGATGGAGCAGAATTTTATCACGAACACGATGGTGTGTTGTAGTTTCTGTCTAGGAAGACTGGTTATCTCGCAACAGCACATTTTGTGCTCCTATGTCGGGCAAAAACACTAGTGTCACAAATTGTAGTAATTTCGCTCTCACTCCGAAACAAGACTTCTTAGAGGCCATGTTCCATTGGAAAAAATATTTGCTTTAACGAGCTCTACAATTCTGTATATCGCGCTTCAAATATTCCTGCAACACCCTGTATATATATATATATATATATATATATTGTAGCTCAACGACTAGAAGAAATGTCGTGCATTTTGCACATTTGCAAACGTCTGCATAGACAAAACCATATACACACAATGATACACGTCTGCATATGCGTATGTACATTTTAATATATAATATATAGTATATAATATATAAAGAGATCAGAAAGGTTGTTAAGTCGAAATGGCTTAAGATCGAAAACTCCGTGCCGAACGCCTACCTGTACACGCACACAGCACACGGCGGTCTGGATATCCCCTGCCTCCAAACATTCATCCCCAGACTTCGCCTCTCCCGCCTGACAGCATTACAACACTCCACGCACCTTGCGGTCCAATGGATGCTAACCACCGAGCACTTCAAAAAAGACCTTGCGAAAATAGGAGCGCTTGGGAACCTCCATTGAGACCGCTACACAAGAGACCGTTTACTGGTCTCAACAACTACACAACACGTTCGATGAGGCATATTAAAAAAAAAACTCACGAAACGCCCTTTGTACATTACTGGATTAAAGGTCTGCTTTACCTATCTGGTAAGGAGTATTTAAACCTACTAAAGCTCAGGATCAACGCACTACCAACGCGTGCCAGATTGGCCAGGGGCCGCCCGGGCTACAACAAAGGTTGTAGGCACGAGTGTCATGCGCCTGAGAGGTTGGCTCATGTCGCTCAGATGTGCGATACAACACACAAACAAACTATAAAGAGACATGACGACGTCTGTGATCGCGTGGCGCGTCCTTCTCCGCGAGAGGGGTCATGAGGTGGTTCGTGAGCGAGTATTCCGTCGACCGGGCGCACCGGGTCTAAAGCCCGACCTCGTAATAACAACACGTACCGAGGTCTGGGTTTTAGATGCCGAGGTTTGCGGCCCGAACCGGGACCTGGCAAAAGCGCGGCAGGACAAGATCACCAAATATGACGTCGAGCTCCTAAGGGCGGCGCTCCCCGACCCGCAAAAACCTCGCAGATTCGGATCCATCACTATCCCTATGAGTGGTGTATGGGACTCCGAATCTGCGAGGACGCTCTTAGGGCTCGGGGTCACGAAAAGGAATCTTATAGATCTTACCGTTTTAACGCTGCAAGGAACCTTGAGGATATACCGCTCGCACCGGGTCCATAAGAGCGGGCACCTTTTTACCACCATTTTTATTAAGGCGAGCACTGCCGAGTGTGCAAACGTATTGTAAATGATTAATAAATCATCACAATATGTTCTATATATATATATATATATATATATATATATATAGAGAGAGAGAGAGAGAGAGAGAGAGCACCCTTGCTTTGTATTGTTGGGGTAACAATTTTGCGGTCGCAGTTTTCACTTTCTGTCCTCACATGCATATTGACTAGAATATGACGTGTTTAGAACTAGAATATCTGCCGATGCGGTCCACACAGCTAACTGCCCTTGCAGACTGGCCAGCAGCCCGTTGATTAGTTGGTGTTGTCATCTACTGAGCCTTCTTGCTTAAGCTCAACACATAAAATAATACGACTTCACCGCGCTCCAAGGAAATGTTCTAAGCGTCGTACGAACGATGCAGGTCTGCCGAAGTTGAAGTTGAAGCCCAGGGATGCAGAACCGGCTCACCGACCAAACGTCCATCACGAACACCAACCCCGTTATGTCATTTCTGTCAGGGGGAAAATTATGCGTAGCGACCAAGGCCTAGGTGCGTGAGGCTATGATGTGTCGACGTAGTGACAATGGCTAGCTGTCATCATTGACGATGTCGTAGTCGTAATCACGTCGTTCCCCGTCGTCGTCGTCGGAGGGCTCCCGGTTGTATGCGATCTAGCTAGATGAAATCTCGTCTCTGTATACTCCAGACCCCGTTACGATGCACAGCAAAGACGATGACGACGAACACCTAACACAGCAACGACGACCGCCTACGCCTACAACGAGCGTGGCCATTTTGCTGTTTGCTGTGCAGCGACAGCCGTCGGAGCTCGTCGTTTTGCCCGGTTGCCTGTTGTTTGTTCTAACCTTCGGTGCCCGAGGCGTAAAGTTAAGCGGTGGTACCCTCGGGCAGATCAAATAAATACCTCGTTGGCGGTTTCAGCCCACGGTTCCAGCTCGCGCCCATCTACAAACTCTTGTGCCCACCGACATGACATGGCAGTTGCTGCCGCAGAGGCCTGTCTGAGGCCACGCTATTAACGTGCGTTTAGCGTAATAGTGTCGAAAATGTGCAATGAAGAAGGAGAAAAAGAAGAAGAAGATGAACAGGAAAAACCGAACCGCTGGTGGTGGTGACGCTGGCGGAGGTGGCTGTGACCACAACAGTAGGAGGGACGACTGGCGACGACGACTAGGGTACGGAGAGAGGGTACGAAGAATGAATGCGACACGCTCTGCCTTCCTGCCTGCTGACGGCAGCCCGCAGTCAACGTTGTTTGTCCCCCGTCGGATTTGTGGAAAGGCTGTTCATCTACATCCACCCTACCGCAATCTACTTCTGAGTCGGTCGTTGGGTAGTAGCTGTAGCGTCCGTAGCTGTAGCGTCCGTAACTGTACATAGGTGCGTAGACGAATAGAGTAGGATGTAGATGGCTTTGAAGCAGATTCCCGACAGACTTCTCCTCTGCTGAGGCACCTCGCTACTGCCCGACATCGTCGCGCGTGGCATTTTTCACCGCCGCCGCCTTCTATGGCCGCAGGTTCGTTGATGCAAACGCCTTCCTATCATTGCTGCGTCGTGTACAACTTCGACTAGTACAGTTTCTACTACGGTTGATCCTAAATCAGTGCCAAAGTTGGCGAATATGGCGACGGGTTGCCTTCGTGTCGTTGTTGTTGTTATTGTTGTTGTTGTTTTTTTGTTGTTGCTGAGGGTATTACCAGGCTCAACAATAAAAAAGTAAATGAAGTTTGGGGGTGCAAGGCGTGTAACAAGGACGATTAAGGACGAAGCGGCGCAGAACGGCGCGGAACGTGGAAAAAGGAGAACGCGGGTAGCCGCAAGTAGTTAGAATAACGACAACGGCCTTTAATTTTAATGCGGTAAAGGAACTACAGAGCTTAATATGATACTCGCTACTCCTGATGGGCTGTCAAGCAAACTGAGGCTAGTGGGAACTTGAGCGTATGCGCGTGCTACCGTGCTAGCTTGTGTTCCCGCAGAGACTACGAAGCGTTCTCCTTTCGACGTTTGCGGCAGGCAAACAACTGCCAATTACCGTGGTTAGACCACTACCCTCATAAATTGGTTCGGATATATAAAGACTGTCTTGGGAGGTTATGATTACTGTGATTAGGGCAAAAGCTTGCAGAGCCGGTCATCGAGTTCCAACAGGTTTTATATGCGTAATTATTTAAGAGATTGTCCAAGTTTGCAGATGTCGGTTAATATCTTATTTTTCATTTTGTAGCCTTCCAAATGAACGAATCTTTCCGTGGAGCCCAACGCCAGGTCATAAGGGCACTATCGAGTTAGCTGCGATGGCAGGTTTTGTCACGCATTGCTATGCATTTTTGCAAAAGAACTGTTGCACCGGGCAAAGGCTTTTGCAACTGGATCCATCTAATATTTAGGGATAAAAATGCAGGTATGTATATATATATATATATATATATATATATATATATATATATATATATATATATATATATATATTGGTCTTATACGGGCAAGGAAGCGAACACACATCTATACTGAAAATGTTATGTATGTAATTATCTGCAAAGTTAAATAAATAAATAAAATATTTAAAAAATAAGTTATACACTTTGCGTCTTGGGAATGCTGTTCTTGCGACTGAGCGTATATATATATATATATATATATATACTCAGTCAAATATATATATATATATATATATATATATATATATATAATACATATATATGCTGCGTTATTATTGCGGTATTGTGGTTACTGTTTTTGCCACCAAAATAATTAGTTTACTTTAAATGTATCGGTGACACGTGACACGGTGACATATAAGAGCGTCTGCACTTGATTCGTGTTAAGGAAGATCTATATGATTTCTTATTTGTTCAGGGGCCGTAATTGCTCGTCGTTGTTTTAAAAATTTGGTATGTGTCGGTCAAGAACTGGCCTGCTTTAAGTTATTAGCTTCTATACTCTCCTCACTCATCTGTTGTGGTGCGCCAGCGTTTGTTTTGGGAACGGACTCGATGAACCCGTGTGCTTTCCTCTCTCGAGCAGATACCATACCCCACAATGCCATGCCGCGCGCGTGTACAAAATCCGCGTAGTAGCTTAATAACGAAGTTCATACTGTTTTTCTCGTCTGGTCTTTCAGGTGAGTGCAAGCATTCACGGTTGCTGCCTTTAACGGTAAAATGGCTGCCACCCACCTCACGGGCTCCTCTTGCTCAAGTTAAGACTCGACAGCCCGGTGCTCTACCTGGTAAACAACATATATATATATATATATATATATATATATATACATGTGTGTGTGCGTGAGAGTCATGCCGATATTACAATTGCGAAAATGATAGCTACTAATACTATTGATCTCATAATAATTTTAGTCGTATATATATGCTATTCTTTTCTATATAGAAGTCAGAGGGAACATTTATTTGAGCGATTATTCCCGTGTTGACTGCCGTGAACCTTGCGTAGATGTTAAGCATAGATGATATCATTAAATGTCAGTGCCCCTGCTCATAGGGCCTATTGTGTCGCAAGTGTGCATTAAAATGTAGCAACCGTTTTAATCATTAGCATTAGACTTGTTAAGAAGCTTGTTGGAAATTACCGTAGTATGGCATCTGTGTTGTCGAAGTAACTTTATACAAATTTGAGACCATACAGTTCCACGCCGAATGGGTAATCCGGTTTAGTGAGTTTGTAAGTCCCACACTAGTCGCTGACAGATGCCGGCGACGATGCATGAGCATCATGCGTTCCCGAAATCTCCCTAAAAGCTCTCTATTAAAACTACGCATACTTCACCTGTATTGGAAAAATTAAAACTATTTGAAGAGCTGCAAAACTTGAACCTCCTACCCACCCAGAGGACAAAATGGCTTATTATTATTATTATTATTATTATTATTATTATTATTATTATTATTATTATTATTATTATTATTATTATTATTATTATTATTATTATTATTATTATTATTATTATCTTGGAAACAGGATTTTATTATTATTATCATTATGTACATGTATCACAACACTAATATATTAGTTATATAACATCATTGTTATTGCTCGAGTGTCGCTGACCACTCAACATCATCTTGGCGTTGCCTCTCTGGAGCTCCAATGACGCCCTCTGCCGGAGGGTGTCGGATTATTATTATTATTATTATTATTATTATTATTATTATTATTATTATTATTATTATTATTATTATTATTATTATTATTATTATTATTATTATTATTATTATTATTATTCGATTATATTAACGGTTGGCCGCGCAACGGCACATAGTAGCAAGGACGTTCAAGCATTCTTTTGCAGGTAATGATTCGCTGACGTTCTGCGGCTTGTGGCTTGTCGTGTAGTTCGTATTCGTTGTTGTCGTCGAGAGCTGCCAGAGTTTCGCATACGTCTCCAAAGCACCATGAGGGCAATTTCAAACCATGCCGCGTTCAAAGCGGCCCATTGCAGCTGCCCTCGTACAAACGTTCTCTGTCTCTCTCTCTCTCTCCCTTTCTCTCTATCTTGCTCTTGGTGTCGCTCTGTCTTCTTGTTTGCGCCCGTCTGTCTCTCGAACTTTAATTCCGTTTCTGTTCTCTGCCCCCGTTCTATATGCTTGCACTCCTCGCCGCTCACTCGAGGTTATGTCTCTGGTCGCTGGAAGGCGTTCATCGAAGGCGGCAGCGAAAAGCAGCAGCTGCTGCTGCTGCTGCTGCCGTCGCCGCGTAATGAGCGCGGTTGCGCTTGCGCTTCGGGTCGTATAATCAATTGTAGATGCATAATTAGGCGGGAGGCTGTTGTTGTTGTTATTGCTGCTGCTGCTGCTGTTGTTGTTATTGCTGCTGCTGCTGTTGTTGTTATTGCTGCTGTTGTTGTTGTTGTTATTGTTGTTGTTGCCGCGTTCGTTGCTACTGCTGCTATTGCAGCAACAGGCAAGTTTCAAGTAGTCGTCAGACAACGTCTGCATGCAGCACCAGCATGCATGATGATGTCGACGCAGACGGCATCTAGAGCTGTTACGGCTCTTAGCAGCGCCACTCAGGCCACGAACAAATAAGGCTAGGGAAGGATCTAAGGGGCTTGCGTGCTGCTGCTGCTGCTGCTGTTGTTGTTGTTGTGTCAGAGTGTCAGACGCACTCTTTACGCTTAGCAAGTCAGGCTTCCATGATACCACACGCAGCATTTTACTTGGCTTGGCCTCTTCCCAACGTCCCGCTTCCTTCCCGACCTAGTCCGTAACCTTGCTCTTCGTCGAACCCAGCATAGTGAAACCCCGCAAAAGCCTCCCGTACCAAAATCTCCTGGAATAAACCACCACTAAAGGGGCGCTGACAAACAATATTATTATTATTATTATTATTGCAGGTTTAACCATGTTATAGTTGCGAGGTCTTGACGTATTATCGCAATTCGTTTAAAAAACTACTTTACTCTATAGCGTCTTAAATAGATGCCGCGTTCCCTCTGCAAATGGCCAAAGACAACGCTTGCCTTAAAAATTGACCATCTTTCCGATCGCTCGAGACCTCCTGAATTTGCTTAGCGGTTCCCTTGCTGACTGGCCCTTGTGTTTCCATGGCAATAGGCACAAAATATATCTGGTTTCCAGTCCAGCGTATCTATTCCGTTGTCTGGCTTCCGCGCGCTTTGCTACCCACCCCGGCACATCTGGGCTGTGACGGACGTACGAGGCCGCGGCTGTGCACGAAACCGTTGCATCCCAAACGTATTATTATTCGACAACATGTACACGTGAACACACACCGTCGTACGTTTCTTCCCACCACTCTTGTTCTAAGGCAACAACACCACACACACAAATTGTAGTAATTTCACTCTCACTCCGAAACAAGACGTCTCAGAGACAGTGTTCCATTGGAAATAAATATTTGCTTTAACGAGCTCTACAATTCCTTATATCGCTCTCGAAATAGTTATGTATATATATATATATATATATATATATATATATATATATATACATATGTATATATATATATATATATATATATATATATATGTATTTTTTTTTTCAGTTAAATAATTAATTAGTTATCCAATACATAAATTGGAAGTATTATTTGTCTATAAAAAAATTTCCTCACACTACAGTGAGATTTGACGTTGACTCAGTTATGCCTGTTCACTAAAAATTTGCTAATATAACGTAAATTGTGGTGATTTTGCCTGGTTATATATATATATATATATATATATATATAAACAAGCCTAAACTTGCTCCACAAAATGGGATTTGAGAAATAGTACATATAAGTGTTCTTCTCTCTCAAAATTCTAAAACGATGCCAAAGTGGCTGACACTTATTTAAAACATTTCAAAATTACCCTGTAAGCCAACGCACTCGCCAAATATGGCTCGGAAGTTTTTGTACTGTACTGCCTCAGCCAAGACCCGTTTATGGGTCGTTGAGCACCTGCTATTAAAAACAGGTCTTCTAGGAAAAGCAAGCAGAGACGATTCGGGTTTTACGGCGCAGGTTGCTTCCACAGTTAACATAGACGAGACACATGCTTAAAAGTTGTGGCGTGTTGTTGGCGAGTTTTCAGAGGCATATTTTATTGCTGTGAATAAACAAAACAATGAATACATTTGTGTTGAACTCAGAACAAGCTCGATAGATGGAGCGGTCTGCCAGTGTTGGGTACGTTCCCTCGGCCAATCCGTGTTAGCCTACAGGAATTAGGACGTTTCGATAAGTTTACAACTTCACCATTTGGCTTGCCTACATTTGCGGCCGTATTTTTTTGTTTTTTGGAAGGTCTCGGAAATACGTTATGCACTTGCACTGCTGGCAGCTAGCAACAGCTAGTGTGGGACTCGCACTCTCTGAAGCGGTTCTCCTCCCCTCCCCCCCCCCCCGCCCCCCCAAGGTCCGGAATTGCATTGGCATTACTTCGACAACCCTGAGGGGGAGTCTCGTGCTTTAAGGCTCTATGCGTCCAGTTAATGCTTGCCCGTCCTGGGGGATGCGTCGAGATCCTCTGGAGGGCCTAGCTGCTCCCTTCCCCCGCCCAACATTTACGCCCGTGTAATAACAGTACACAACTGGATCTACTTTCCACAGCAACAGCGGAGTAGCAGTATATAATCCCAGCGCACGCGGCATTCATCCGCCGAGTACCACAAGTGTACCTGTCAATTCCTGCCAATGTTTGTTAGCGACAGTTCTCGGATAAGCCCGGCTTCCGCTTGTAAGCGTCAAGTCTATATTCCGATACATATCCGATGTACGGCGCTACGTTGCTTTGTCTCTGTGGCATTTGTGCGTTAAAGTGTTTTTTTTACGACCTATGCATTCCGAATCGGCCAGTTTGTCGCCCAGTCATGCCAGACATTATCCTGAAAGCTATCAACCGCGACTCTGTGTTGGGTTCTGCGATAAACTAATCGTCATAGCAGCATTAGCAAGTATGGCAAATTTAGCAATTGATTAATATTTTACTCAGCCCACTGTCGGATGGAGACAATAATGATGGCTAAAATTGGTTCAAAAATTGTGGGTCTCTTGTTTCGAAAAAACTGCTTCGAGTAATCACCATCGTAACATAACTGTAGTTTTAACATTTAGATGACGAGGTTGAGAACTGCTCGATAATTCGTTAGCTCTTGTGGTTCCCTAAAACACACCTTAAAACACTTTACGTTCATTATATTCTTGAGCACACACTAATTGTGCAACATTTACCATGCGATGCGCCGGTTAAACACAAAATGTGCGCTAATTATTCAAAAGTCTAAACCCGCCATTTAATCGGCAAGTAGATGCCCGTATATGAAACTTCAAACCATATTGATTTCAAATCCCAGTCGGAGCGCTAAAGATCTGCCGTAATGCTAGAACGCATTAACTGTTTTGTTCAGTAATCGATATTGTTAGTCAACGACGTGGAACTAGTCGAAGACCTGTGGCAAAAGCCGTTCTATGAAATGGGCTGCAAGAAGCTGCAATATTGGACCGGATCGAAACGTTTCGTAACTTATTGCCGCTTCGCAGAAACAGACAAATTTTAGGCGCGACGTCAACAAACTAAAGTTAGAGGTTTTTCTTTGACTAAATTTTTTTTTGTTTAGATTTCGCGTAAGGCAATTGCCCGTGTACGGATTTTTCGTGTCATGGCTAAGTTTACTCCACTCCGGCATTTACCTTGTCTAAATTGGAAACCATGCAAACCAATTTAAGAGTGGCCGGTCTGGGTCTCGAACCCGGTCCTCCCGAATGCAAGGCAAAGGCTTTGCCACTAAGCCACCTTGCTCGGTTTTGCTATATTTTGCTATACACTGTACAATTACTATGTCAGGACCAGTAAAACCGTTACATGAACAGCGAGCGTCGTAAGACGACACCAGGTGGAGGACTTATTAAAGGAGTCAACGCTGCTGAGTTGCATTGAGTGAACTTCGTACAATTTGGCAACACTTCGATTACAATTTTCAGTTAGACACACGTGGCTAGGTTCAGAGTAGACTAATCATATGAGCAAATATAGTATTTTTCATAGAACGTGTATGGGACAAATACTATTTTACGTCATGATGATGATGATGATGATGAGGATGCTGCCGCATGAAAATATCATACGTACCTTGTTATGCCTCTGACATTCTAGGATTTAGTTTGGCTTATGACACGGGTATGTCCCGAGGACTGAGCGCGTGGACTGAGCAAATAGATACTGAACCACTGCAATGCCAGAATACCACAGTTGTTTTACGTAGAACAAGTTGAACCTTAATCAAGTCCGAGCTTAGCCATAACCTACGGCAAGTTTGTATGCTGCGTTATGTGTGCACATTTAGCCTTACAAATGAATTGTTTGTGGAGGCAAGCATATGCCTTGGGATAATGTAGTAAGACATTTTGGGAAGCAAACTGAGTCTACGGCGCGAGCGCCGGTGCATGACGGAAGAGAGAGGCAAACAGTTGTGTGTACCGTACAGTTGACGCGGTAGTGCGATGTGTGAGGACATCATAACACTTCTCATTTCAAAATTCGTCGTTTGACAAGCAGTGAGATGTTACAAAATTTTGGATTGCAGAAGGTTTTCGCACAAGCCAATTCTCGTCACTAGATGGTGGCCGTAAACGGGAAAGACTGTGTGTCCGACAAGTCAGTGAGAAAGTGGAGTGCTCATTTTTCTGAAGACCGGGAGTGTTTGAATGATGCTCTGAGACCAGGCCAGGCAAATGCAATAATTACGGCCGAACTCATCAACAAGGCAAACGACTTTAACCGTTCTCTGGGCTGACTCTCAGCCAACATTTAGCGCCAACGGCATTGCTTCGTAAGACGTGCAACGGCGGGGATCGAACCCGAGCAGTTAAGTGCCTCTTCCGATTGCAAGGCGCACGCAAATGCACTACGCCACTAATAACCTCGATAAGGCGAACGATCTGTTGAGACCCTGAGTGTCACAATGTAAATGTTGGCAATGATGGTGGGAGGGAGCCAGCGTTGAAACAGTGTGGAGAGTTGCGCGACAGGTTAGGTTACTCGAAGGTATGCGCGCTGCGAGTGGATCCTGCAGAAGTTCAGCAAACCGCTAAGGGGAATTGCGTATGGGACTAGTAACATTTGTTCTGGTATGCTGAATATCCCGCAGATTTTTTGGAGCGGATTGTCAACGGTGAAGAGAATTTGTGCCATTACATTGAGCCCGAAACAAACAGCATGCAAGAGAAGCGTGCGTCGTCATCTTCCCCCAAAAAAAAGTTAAAAGCTGTGCTCTCAGCAGGTAGGGTGATTCTCACCGTCTTTTTTGACGTCAGAGGTCCAATCTCATCGTATTTGTTGAGCACGGAAAAAAACATTAACGGTGACGTGTGCTCTTAGACTCCACGATATGGATGACGAGGGCTCCACGATAACGCGTATCCACACGTCTTCAAGGTCACGATCAGAGGGAGGCGCTTCAACTCGGACGTCGAAGGACACACAGTGGAGCACTGGCTCTTATCACAGCCGCACGAATTCTGGAAACTGGTACTCCTTCGGCTGTGAAACAGTTTGATAGTTGTGTTTAGGCTTAAGGTGATTGCATTTGAACTATTATGTTGGTTATGCCACCATGATCGTTTCGTAACTTCTTATTCGATCAAATTCCTCGCAAATATGCATATACATCTAAACGCTGCTTAAAATGTTCTAGGGCTGGCAATTAACCTATAAATAACTAGAAGTAGGAACTCCTTACTTGTTTAGACGTTTGCCGTCCCAGCCGAAGGTCTCCTTTTCGCCTATAAGTCGTGGCTATTCTTTTTGGGACACTCCCCTCTAAACGTTTCTGGCAGTCTTCATTTCGAAAAAATTGCACACAGAAAAGACAAAGAATATTGTCTACCGCCTACCATCTATTTGGGGCTCTCCTTCTCAAGAAATTCGACCACTGTGAGGGAATTTACAATAGTAGTTATACAAGACGTTACCAAGGCGCCTTAAGGCAAAAACGTAAGTAATGTGAAAATATATAACAATATGATGTAACCATTTTGCGGAAAAATATTGCGATTTAAATCGGAGATTTGAATACGCTGTACAATGAGACAATGCGTATACCTATTGTTTTCACAACCGTTTACAAATTCACTACAATCTAAGCATTGCAAAAACCTAGTTGCGTCAATAAACTAAAGCTTGTTAATTTTTGTGTGGCTTTACGCCTGTATCTAATCTAAAATTTGAGCGGGAAAAGACCTAGTGAAGAACGACGTTCCTCCGTAACGTTTTGCACTAGGAGTAAGATTCCGTGTTTTTCACTTGTGTCATACAATATGACAGACAAAAAACAAAATAAAAGGAAAGCTATTGAGGTTAAATTTTTGTTTTCGAATAATTGGGTTCGGTTTGCAACAGACTGGACTTTCTTAACGACAGTCTCCGTTGCTTTACCGGCCAACTTAGTAACGATTGACAAAAAAGTAAGACAAGGTAGGTTCAAACGCCGCCTTTCACGAGCAGTACAGATGAGCGGGCCGGTTCTGCCTGCAAGGGTATGCCAAGCACCATGCTGTGGAGGGCGCAGCACTGAAGGATAAATCGTTGCACTACTTCTCTCACCGGAAGAGTGTTGATGACAATATGATTGATTTGGTTTATTCGCTTGATGAGTGCGTGTACACACACCACGATTTTATATCAGGGCTGCATAACGCTGCAGCTATTAATTACCTATCTGGTACTCCCCGTCTTTCCCCTTATGTGTTGAGCACCTTTCATCGGGATATACTCTACCTCGTAGTATCTACCTGTGCCTTTTCTGCATCTTTGCCTAATCCTAGCGCCTCTCCTAATCCGAAATCCGTTGTCTCTTCCAATTGTTCACACTCCGTAACTAGATGATCTACCGTTTGCTCTCTCTCTTACCCCATATCCGACAAACTGCTGTTTCTAATTCCTCGGAGCAGTTTTGCTGCACACTCGTGTCTAACATACTGGCTCTCGCATCCCCTAACAGCCCTTAAATAAAGTTACGGATTTGAAAGACAGTAATTATAGAGACTTTTGGAAATTACAAGCGGAATGATTGGATCTGAAAAATGTTCTGAACAGTGAAAGAACCCATTTGCGCATTGGTTTAAAGAGAAACTGCTTCGAGAGAGAGAGAGAGTCAAACCAAAATTTAAAGATTGAGTCAACATTTTTCACGTAATCACATCAGTTGTAACACTTTGTGAGGGAGGTGAGCAACGATGTATTATACATATATGTGTTTGCATGCTTATATACATTTGTATACATAACGGTCAGTTCGTAGTGGAGGGGCGGAAACTTCAAGGTCCCGTTTACGCTGTCACTGCGAGAGAACTTACATCGATCGACAGAAATCGAATCGTTAGAGTTTCACCGGCGGTTCGCCCGCAGGCTGCTTCGTGCCGTGGTTTTCATCATGACCTGACCGCTGCGCTGTGCCACCAACTCTTACGAGACGAGTAGTAGTAGTAGTAGTTGGAGCTCCGCAGCCTTAGTACATCGAGTGCCAGTAGCAGCCGCCGCCGCTCGAGGCAGCGATTACTACGCAATCAACAAGGCAAGCTGCTACCGGTGCTAACACAAGCCCAACCCTGACGCCCGCAAAGCTCCGGCTGCCAAACTGGCCAGCCCTCTGAGCTTGTTGTGGGTGGTGCGACTCTCCTTTTCCTCCTTCATGACCGTCTGTCTTACCGACCGACCGACCGACCGAGAGATTGTTCAGGCTTACTCCTCGTCGGCCCCGGTTTAGTTCCTTGGGCCGGAGAGCCCGAGCCAACCCGCGGGGGCTCGCCACTGGATCGCTCAGCAGGCCAGCAGCAGAAGACAGACGAGTATGCGGATGCCTTCCTAAAGTCCAAGAGCGGCCGAGCTTGCAGCACACCTAGAGAGCTCGGCTCGTGTCGCTGCTATCAGACCTGGTCGCCGGCCCGGCCTGTTTGCTTGAGGCACCGCTTGCCACGTCTCTGCTACGTTACGTTATAGCGGCTTCTGCGCTTTCTGCGCTTCCTGTATACGTGTGCAGGTCTGTGCGGGTATGCTTGTATGCGTGCCTACGCACATATATATATATATATATATCATGTATGTAGTTTAGAATGTCAATGCGTCTAGTAGAAGTGCTAGTTGTAAAAGTCGTAGTAGTACCTGTATGCCGTATGGTGATCCTGCTTTTTAAAGAGACACCCAGCCAGAAGGAAAACAACAGGGAGGAAGGGAGAAGAGTGCGGAGGAGTCGAAAGAAAGAAACAAGACGAGAGCCCTGTGTCGGACTTCCGCTCGCTTAAACTCAGCGATAACGTCGGAGGTCTGGCCAGCCGACCAGCCATAAACGACAACCACCATGCACGCAGCGGGAAGAAGAAGCGCAGCATTTCCACTCGACTGGCTTTTAAGTCGCCTATGATCGTCAGCTCGAGACACCGTCGTGACAAAAGTCGGTGGCAAAGGTGGAGAGGTGGCTTCGCCCCGCGGGCTGCAACACGCTATGCAATTGTATGCGCCCACAAGGCCAATGACTTTGCAGACCCGTTGGCCCGTAGAGGTAAACTGGGTCACTGTTCAGTAGCTGTAGGCGATCTAGGGCGGCGGGATAGAATAAAATACCATCAAGGGACGCCACTTTAGAGGCTGTTCCTGCGGGGTTGCAGCAGCAGCAGCCATAACAGAAAATCTATGAATGAACACATGCATGAGGAAATTGTGGTACATGAATAAGGGCGGAGCGGGAACAGGAACGCCGATCAGTAAAGAGAAATACGAAACAAAATAGGAAGCCAACTGGACATACGTAGATGTACGTCGAGCCCCTGTACGCCGAAGTACGAGTTGACACCTTAGATCTGTTGGCCTATATTATGATATAGCTAAAACGTAATACAGTTATTTGTGCAAAGTAATGGCATTGAGACAAATGCAGCCAGTTCAGTGAAGAGCCTAATGGAGGGAGCCCACGCACGATATGATCTACTTTACGTTAATCAATACTAAAGAAGTAGAAGAAAGAAGGTGCATTAAAGTTCGACCTAACACGTAGCCGGATAATAGAGCCGTTTTACAAGACGGTTAGCCGGTGATTGACCACACTGGCGTTAAGGCGGTGGTGGAGGCGTAGATGGCGCTGACGGCATACATTCCGCAAGGAGCAGCTGACTTTAGGCTTCGCGACTCATGATAACAAAATAAATTAATCATTATCTCGTAACGTATTAAGTAGTGATTATGTCAGAACAAGTCGTCGCTACAGTGGCATGACAAGAGACTAGTCTTGCTCAATTAAACTAGCTAGCGTCTGCAGTAGCTGAATAGAGCGACAGCGATTAAAAACGGCGGCGATAAACGTCTTGATTACAGCAGTATCCGCAGTAAATGTAGCTAATTAGCAAATCCATCACTAAGTTGTCAGTGCTGCTGTAGACTTAGCACTACGCACGCATTCGTGCAGACATTAGATTATTCGAAATTCGAAATCGTTAGCGGATCGGCTCCGCAGTGGTTCTCCGCGTGCTGGGAAAATTGGAGGCAACGGCTCGAAGGTGCCTGCGTTGCACAACCATGTGACATAGAAACAACAATATTATTAGGCCAGTGACGGTTCTGGTGAAGAACTCACACGAACACTGCATCTGCCCGCTAGCCGAGTTTCGTTAAACAGGTTTGTACAGAGCGTTTCTTTCAACAGCCGAAAGCCTGAACCGAGGAATAAATCGGCCGCTAAGCTGGTAGAAGACAAGATACTTCGACACAAAAAGCGGCCGATTTTTAACAGTCGCTTCTTACTGGGATATTAACTGTTGCTTGGATTTCACTCAATATAAGGTTTTTTTTTGGCTTGAGTGGTGCAAGTCATTGGCAGACCAAATATTCATAGAAAATAGAAAGACAGCTAGCTATACGCGTTCATAATAAGCTCAGTCGGTTCTTCTTAATTCAGCTGCGTAGAACACGTAGTTAAATCGTTACATATGAAGAGGGAGTCACACAATAAGTGATTGTGGTCGAGCTCTCAAGAAGCCACTTATTGTACATTTAGTAAGTAGTTCTTTCAGTTGCATGACATGACCTGCCGAGAGGCAAACAACGGCATCAACCTATATATGTATTTATCAGACATTTTACACGGGTTAGCGTCTTTAGGAACTATCCGACTATAAAATCATAAATATAGAAAGAACATTATAATTAAGACGCTATATATATATATATATATATATATATATATATATATATATATATTCATGTATGTATAAACGGGCATATTCAACAGTTATGCAGTGACCGAAACGCTTCGAGCGGTAGGTTAATATATGGTGACAGCGAGACTTTCAGATAGCAAAGGTTGTGGCATAGCACTGGTGAGGGTGGCTTTAATATAGTGAGAGACACAATAGAGATGAGACGCGGGAGCTATACGTTGGTAAGCAATGCGGGTCTCTTGCTGGGTCATTCCCCTGTAGCGCGGACAAAGGCAAATCTTGGGATTCAGCCTTCGCGCACAGATGCGCAACATACAATATGGTTGGGAGGCACTACGTTATAGGCAAGACCACGACAAGGGAGCCTGAGGAGAGCCCAAATGAGTCCCAAGCATTCAACGCGGACAAGGCAGGTCTGTCCGAAATCTGGGCCGAAATCTATGCGCATGATAACGCCAACAGGCGTACTAGACGTGCCATGTATATATATATATATATATATATACAACATACGTATGCGCATATGAATGCCGGCTGATGCTAGCAGTAAGTTTGTGCAGTGACGTCCCACCCTGCAAATGTCCACACAATTTAGACCATACGCCACATTCGCGATTCGTATACTAGAGATGAATATCGATGATAGAAGCCACGCTGTCCCGCGTCATCGACAGTTGAGGACAGTTGGCGACGAGAGGGACAACGCCAATGCCAATGATAACAACGGCGGCCTCGAACTTAGTTCATCTGACAGCTGGACACTTGCCAGTTATCTCTTGCAATGGCACCGCTATCCGTTCATGCAAGCAATCGAAGATCATAGCCTAGATCACGCCTACTCCCTGCCTCTATTCCTTCTTGTCATTTTCTGTCAGCTATACCACTTTCTCTCTGATTCCAAACTGTATACAAGTTCTTTTCTCTCTTTCTACCTCTCTCTCTCTATGTGTAGATATACAAATACACTCGTTCATACACATATATATATATATATATATATATATATATATATATATATGCAAAATGAAGAGTAATCTTAGATGGCATATATCGGAAAGAGCTGACGTGGTTACGCAGGGCAAGGGGAAACGTCGAAAGAGAAGGCTTTCATTGACTTTGCACAGGCGCACGCTGATATCGGATGCTGATGCGATTTTGGCCGACCAGCAACGGCAACAACATGAGCAACAACAACAACAACAACACAGCGATAACCTGAATAGCAAGAGGTTGCGGTAGCACTACATCAGCAGTAGTAAACTCTGATCTTTCTTGTTTTGTTTTTTCTTCTCCCTGTCTCCCTCTTGTTCACTCATCTCTCTCTCTCTCTCTCAATTGATCGCGCCGCCTCCTTCCACGTTTTCCCTCCCGCCTCGCCAAATGTTCTCTCTTTTTCCCTGACGTGCGCTCTCTTTCACCACCGGCGCGCTACTATGCAGAGAAGGCATCGAGGCAATCGGTCAATTCCGACGAGTCCCGACATGACGGATTGGACTCGTGGTATACTAGCACTCCTACTACTGCTACTACAAAGACGCCTAGGCTGACACTGTCGCCGCCGCCGCTGCTGTTGCTGCTGGTCTTGCTGCTAATGCAACGTCGGTTACTACCACTGCAGCCGTGGTGGTTAGAGTTGTTGTCGTCGCATTTAAGCTGCCCCTGCTTAAGTCCTTCACGCGTTCCGCACTCTCGGGCCCCCAAAGAAGGCCCTACGAGGCGGGGATGTTTTCTGCGTCCCGGTCGCTGCTGTCGTCGTTGTTGTGGTCGTCGTTGTCGTTGTTGTTGTTGTTGTTGTTGTCCTGCTTCGTTTCCCCTCCTCTTTATCGTCTGCCCTAGGCTTTCTTCCTTCGGAGGAGTAAGTTCGTTGTCGTTCGCATATTCCTGCCCCTCGTTCGCCCCAATCGTCGACTACGGACGGGTTAAGCACGATGACTATCGCGACTATAGCAGCGATGGCGACGGCGTGCCGACGAAAATAGAGACGGCCACTTCGTTACGGACGACGACGAGTCAAGCAGCCAACCAACTGCCTACTCAGCCAAATGCCTTTTTTTCGTTCCTTTTTTGGCCGCCCGTTGCTCTGCGTTCACTCACAGTGCACGTTGGCGCGAGTCGCCACACAGGACAAACCGCTGTAAATTTTGCTATTCGCTTCTTCGTCTATTCGTGTGTGCATATATATATATATATATATATATATATATATATATATATCGGGTCTCCTAGAATTCGTTCAACAAGCTTTAAGATCTAGTACAATTCGGCGAAAAAAAACTCCAATGGATTAAAGAGGCGGAAATGTCTTCTAAAAATGGGTAATTGAATGCGAAAGCCAAAATATAAGAATTGCAAAGAATTTAATTTCTCAAGATTTTTTTTAATACAACACTTGTTCTGCTTTGAACTAATGTAGAATGCAACTAAACAGATGCATTTTTCTCCAAACACACAGTTATGATTGGTTGGTCGATAGGATGAGTAGGACTTTCGCAATTGCAAACTTAGTCAAAATATGTCAAATCAAAAAGCTTGATACTACTACTTTCAGACTACTTCTAGTAGTTTCGGTCTCCCGTCAAGATATGACATTTTTGCCCTTTTGTTTCATTGGAAAAGAATGGTTCTTTTGCCAAGTCGTACTAGACCCCAGTTGTGTTAGACAAATTTTGAGAAGCTAGGTGTATCCTGCGAAAATTACCACATTCAATTAAAGTAGCTTTACAAATTATGATCTTAGTGCTAACATTTTCTATTTTATCTATTTTCTTATATCTGCCGAAAAAGACCGTGCACATACCACAAACCATCTCTTAAGGGTTTTGTAATTTATTGACTCTCACAAGCGTTTGCTGCAGGTCATTGACGGAACTGTATATGACGGTGCAAACATTGGCGTCAGGAATTCCCTGCAGGGAATAGCGAGCTCATGCATGGGCAAGTGTGGTGGCCACCCGCCAGATCTGCCAAACCCCGCTATGTAAATTCCGATTCAGGCCTGAGAACGGACCCTGATTCGTTTCGCCTCATGAGAAGAAAGATGTATCCTGCCGACATGTGAATGTTGACTATTTTGACAATTTAGACTTTGCAAAGGACGAACACGAGCGACGTGCGCCCATCATTAGTTACCCACGCGCACACCATCACTGAGGCTGGTGCTTGCACGGCTTGAATTTCTGTCGCACGTCGTCGGATCATTGCTGCAGCCATACCCGATCGTTTAGATCCGTTCATGGATTGTTGTAAAGTGAAAGCGTTTCCATCAAAGAAGACAATGCCTGGCTCGCCACGAGCGTGAAGGGCGGGCGAGAAGAGCGCTTCGGAATCGAACCACCTTTATGCTGAGCCGTAAGATTATAAACGTATATTATATAGTCTTGTAGGTCTTTACCTTGGAATGATTCCTTATGTTCGAATGCTTTCAAATAACGAGTGGAATTTGTTGCGCTGCGTTGTTTGGGATTCCATTTCACGTCACCGGGCTTCTATTGTTCGGATATTTTCTTGGCTAGTTACAGATGGCTGACTTTCAGATTTATCAATGTTTCTCCATCGCTCATCATTTCACATTTCAGCCTCGCTCAACGAACAAATCTATCAACAAGACGAATCGAACCGGCGATATCCCGGTAGATCAATAGCCTACTGAGCACTAGCCCCAAAGTCCACGCCGCCTGCAAACCGTGTATTTATGCACATTATTCGCATAAAAGCTGTTACAAGTGCTTAAGCCGCTGCGAATTCGTGTTGATCACCTTATTCTCCCATTCGGACATGTGTACGTTAAAAGGTACCGTTTTCGATAGAATGTGCATCGTCTGTGGGTGTTCAAAAAACGGCGGAGATAACAAGACTAATAAGACTATACTGATGAAGCTAGTGCGGTGGATTTTTAGCCACTTTTTGAGAAAAGTGACCTTGATATGAACAAACACCCTAAAGTTTAGTTTCGATATGTAAGGCCATCTTACCTGGATGCCGTAAAAAGCGGAGGTGCGATCTTTAAGTTGAAGAGACTTACGGCAGCGTCTGTTTATAGTTTATGAGGGTCTTGGGTACTCTGAAAATATTGCAGCCTTCTGCATTCTTTCATCAGTGTGCCTCGAGAATTTTTTACCTCAAGACAAGAACATAGCTTCTAGAAGTGTGAGACAAATTCTGTTACCCTTTAATCTAACTGAAGTTTGTCGGTTTCAGCCATTTTTTCCTTAACTTCAAAATTTCATTTATTTTCTATTGTTTATTTTTATCTCCAACTTATTCCGGCTGACGTAGCGCTGCAATGTCGCAAGGGACCGCTGAAAATAAAACCGGTTGCGAGAGTATAGCACCACGTCATATGCATACATAAGAGTGTTCACCTGCGGGTACCGAATCGGTATTTCGTCAGGAACGTGTCTTACCAGCACCGAAAACAACAAGGAGTTAAGATTCTTACCCTGAGCAACACCAGTGGTCTGCATGATTGTTTCATGTTTAACAGCTCCATCATCTACAATGGCTTGCCCTTTCAGTGAAATGCTTTTAGTAAGTTTCACTACATTCAATGAAATCCCGCAAAAATTTAACTTGTAAAGTATAATCGTATGTGCGGCCATGCCCAAGACCGCCTTGAAGTATACGAATACGGCAAAGAAGTAAGATTATTTAGTTAGAAGCCCCTGTTTTATAGAATTTAGAAGTACAGCGTATGCTGTCATTGTTTACCGGCTCTTCTGAAGCCGTGCTGTTGTTATCCGGGGGTCTCTGTTGACGTTAAATGAATTTTCTAATCCGCGGGCTAGGATAGCCGACAGAAGTTTATAGATTACGCTCTTCTTTGCGAGACCTCGGTAAGATGATGAAGCCAGCGGATTCTCTTTGCCTTTAGGAATAATGATAAGGAAACTTGTCTTCAATTTCGTGGGTAGTTGGGACGTTTTTGTCATCTAGCTAAAAACAGCAGAGCATAAAAAATCGCATGTCCGAGATGCGATGATCATTTGTGACCAAATCGGACCCCGGGGTTTTCCCGGCCAGCACTTTAATTATCGCGTCGACTACTGCAGAATCGCTAAAAGGCCGGGATAGAACTGCACTGATGAATCCGCCCTAAATATTATGGATCGATAACAATCGATTAGGACTTTGAAATCTTTTGAAATGCCCAGAGCTGAACGCCTCCTCGGCGCTATAATTGATTATGGTTATATATGTTTCATTAACAGTGTACGTACCTCTGCAAGGAAAACGTGTGTAAGCGCTAACTAAGTGGGTACAAGTGAGATTTGTGTTGGATTGCCAAATCGGCCAACGCAGATTTGGCCGTTCGCTACACAAACAAATGGCTTGTTTCCGTCAAACTCACATGTTATAAGTTAACGTAGATTGGATATATCACATTGCTTAAAGAGTGTGTCTACACAAGGAACGACGTCGGTTGTTACGCTTTGAGAGAGCCTGAAGAAGCCTGAAGAACGTGTCTCCTGTGATTTGTCTCAATAATTTTCCATATCTAGTTAGGTGGGGCTCCGAGATAGGAGGGCACAATATGTGTTTGAGATGAACAAGAAATGTTTAAATGCGAATATGCACATCAGCGTAATATTGGTAGGCGCTCACTTATACGCCTATAAGTGGTCGTAAGGCGCAGTCGTAAACTTTATGATATGCTTGATAATGCAAAATTTGGCCGGCCTAGTTTATCACCAACCTGAACTAGGAAGTGACGGTATTCAAGGCTTACCCATTGCGCCGTAAGGACGAGGACACCTAGACGTTCCAATACGAGAAGCAGACTATCGTGAACTACTCTGTCGAAGGCGCTCCTTGTGGGTTTGCAGATTTGCACAGTCATCCACTTCGAGGTCAAATCAAAGCAAGCTTGGAGCAAGTTTACTCCGCACCAGCGTTGGAGACCGTTCATTTTTTACGTAATTAATTCGATTGAAACCGCAATTCAACAAAAAATAAAGCCCGCCTTGTATGGCTTGTTGGGAACGTTACGCAGCAGCCAGCGCTTCTATTGCTTATCCGCAATCGCAGGAACTTTTAGGCGCTGATTTTATGCTTGCAACGTTACTTGGATCCACTATTATACAGGCAAGTCACAACATCGTCACGCATGGTGAAGACAAAAACTACCCTATTCTCTGAGAGCCTTGAGACCCCTACTTTTAGAACAAAATGAGAACCACCGCATCAAATTTGATAGTGATTTCAAGTCCGCCATATGAGGTAATCCACTCGAATTTTATTAGAGTTTAGTCCACAATCAAGGTTTAAGGCAAATTCAGTATCCCGTTGCTTATGCAACTCATCTATGAAGAAGCCACTTCCTCCTGGCAAACGACGAAAGCGAGACACCACTGTCTAACCCGGCGCGATCGCCCTTCACTTTCGTGATATTGTTTAGGTTTTGCTCTACGGATGGGACCGGGGTGTCTCAAAGATGGTAGGTACAAAATGGTAGTTCCTTGATAGTTCAAGATACTATTTTTTTTACTTTCCCGAATCCGCGCGTTCTGCGCCCCATCCAAATTCAACTAGATAGACAGAGATACGACAAGGCCGCCGTGCATGAAACTCTCAGTCTTAATTATCCATATACTAAAAGAGAGATACTTACACTCCCGCCGCCCGCGATTTAATACGCGCGAGCCTTTGACGGGAGTGCCCGCCAGCCCGAATAGACAGGCCAGCAGCTCCCCCACCCTCCCCCCTATCGAATATATATATATATATATAAAAACAAATACAATCATACACGCGCATGCACAAACATCCACATATACAAAATACATACATCTACTTATACGTACACGTGTACATACATTCACATACTGGTTCATACATATGGGCGTAGTAGATCTACTAAGACAGTGCCAGTAGTTCAAAGATGACCACCACCACCACCATTACCAGCAGCAGAGAGCCCGGCAACATCCGAGCCGGCGTAGCGATGGTTGATGTTGCTGCTGGCTGGCCGGCCGGCCGGTCGGTCGGTTGGTGTGGCCTGCCGACGCGATATGCCGCCACACGCGTGAGCTTGGATAGAGACGCTGACAGAAAGATATCACCAGCACAACAAGTCGATGGATGGGCTAAACAGGCGGCGAAGGGCACATATAGGAACGCACCAATGGGCGGAGCGCTGCGAGGCGGTGGGAGCAAACGCAAACGCGCCAGCGCATAGGATGGAGGAGGATTCTTGTCCCTGGCTGGCTGACTGACTGGCTGACTGCTCTCTCCGTCCGTCCGTCCGTCTGTTTGATCGTCTTGGTGTCTTTGTGCAATTCCCTCTAGGCAGACTTTCAGCACTGCTGCTTCAACTACGAGCAGCAGCAGCAGCTATCGACTACGCATACCACATTTCCCACGACTGGGCTATATCTACCACCCCTACTTCCACTAGATACTCCATCCTTATCTCTCTCTCTCTCTCTCACACTCCCTAGTTTCTTCGATATCCATCCTTCGTCTCTCCCCCCCCCCTCTATCTGTCTCTCACCCTCTCTTTATATCCTTCTTCCGTGGGCTTTCCATCTCTCTGCCTGTCGTTGTCTTGGTCTTGAACAAGGCGCTTTGTCTAGAACGACTTGCCCTTGTCGTTCCTGTTTGGCCAGTATACACCGTATTTTCGTTTTCCTTCGGTCCCCTTCTCCCAATCTCTGCGATCTCGATGCGTCTCTCCACACACCATGCTACGACCTCTGTTCGTCTACTTTGTCCACTTTAGCCTTTTCTTTTTCTGGTTCTTCCTCGTCGTCGTCGTCGTCAATCCCGCCTTCTGTCCGGCTTTGCGCATCTTTCAACCTTAGTTCGGCCAACACGTGAGTTCGTTCGTTCGTCCAGCCATCCATCTATTCATTTCGGTTCTTCCCGTCCTCAGGGGCTCGTTTTCTTCACCCGGCTTGCCTTCGCAGAGCAGGCAGGCTCGACACCTCCAATGCGCCTGCGTCAGTCCTATCTGCGCTCCACGCTATCGTTCTCAGAGGTCTCATTCCATACAATAAACAACGGCAATCCGTAATCAATATCGTTACTGTTGTTGTAGTCGTTGTTGTCGTTTATATACTGCTGCTGCTAACATTGTTTTGTTGTTAGTAGCATAGTCATCCTAGTTAGCCTGTGGGTATGGTCCTGTCGCTAGCATTGTCACTGCTGCGTTGCAACAACTGTACTGCTGGTGGGGTTATTTTTGTTGTTGCTGCTGTTGATACGTTGTTTTGGTGTTGTGGTTGCCGCTATTATTGTTGATGCTTGTACCGCGTCTTGGGTGTTTTTTTTGTCGGGAATGAATGTCTGTACGGCAAAAGGCATAGAATGCAAGTTACGATTAATACGCAAGTACTTTTATATAGGTATAGATCAATCTTAATAGACGGACACTAAAACAACGTGTTTCGCAAAATGAAATTCGTTTCTAAGCCTTAAAAAGGTAATATCATTAACTGTACATGCAAGTTGGTAATCTCAAATTAAAAAGGAAACCTTTAGAAGAGAGACATAGAGTCAACAAGGGTTTGTGGCAGACTCAAAGGTAAGCACAATACAGGAGTGTTGGTACAAATATGTGCGTGTTGGTAGACTATCGAGATCCCAACGGGGATCCCAGATTTTCGTATGAAGTTCCACCACCAATCCCGCAGTAACCGACGGTTGTGGCATCGCTGATGTCGTGCGGAACAGTATGCACAGTCAAGGACCAGCCGAAGCGGAAAGACTTGCGTTCGTCGCATGCAGGAGTGAGTGACTGAGTGAATGAGTGAGTATCTTGGTTGTTTCTTGCTACTAGGGAAATTTTCCTGCTTTGTGTCAACCTCCAGCGCGTCGCCTTTGTGCTCGTGCCTTTGGGACTCGTCTTGCCCATCCATACTTATCGGGGATGACTGACGTCACCTAAGTTCTTTTCGGCGTCCCTCGCCTCACTTCACTCCCGTTTTGATCTTAACGCAACGACCCCGTTCAGTCAATAACATCAGCCTACCACAGGCGTTTTTTGCCTCGACTGCGACAGGGGTCGTGTACCTCGACACCCTCATATCTGTTTTTCCAAACTTTTGCTCTCTGTGCTATTCAGCGTCAGCAGCAGCGGCAGCAGCGGAGCACGTCAAGGCAAATGTTAGCTTGCGCCCTTTCGAAACTCGTCAGCGCTCCACGCGGTGAAAGTGAAGCCTGGCCTTTTCTCTGCGTCTGTATTGAATTCCTTTAGTCATTTTGCAAACTCGTCTAGTAGCAATATTCTGCACGATATGCGGCTGTGTTGGCTGTGTTGGCTGGTCCTGAACAATTGTGGTGGCATGTGCATCATAACCGTTGTAGTTTGTTAAACTGAATGTCAATACCATGGTTATCAAATAGAGAGTACAATAGCGATCCTCATTCGCAGCCCAAACGCATAGTAACGGCCTGCGTTATTCAACTTGATTGGTTCAAGCTTTATTGATGCTGTCGTTTAATTGACATATCGTGTGCTATTACATTACATACAGCAAGATTTCAGTAGACTTAGCTTGGTACAAATGTCGACGCATTCATATCAAGCAGGCACATAGCAACTAGGTCACTACTTTTAATCTAGATCTAGTTGAACAGAGTGGAAACTAGCGACCACTATGTCGTCGATCCCGTAGCTGCTTAAATAAGGTACTAGACGTTAAAGAGTACGTTTCAGATATGCTCCTACCAAAAACGCACGTGATTTTTAAATACCTTACATGTAGGAATAGTCCACAACAGGACATGGGTCGTATGTGAAACGTTATTTTTGCCTTATCTCGCTTATATGCTTATCTGACTAGATCAACTCTCTGTACCTATTTATCTATACACAGAGGGGATGTACGGGTTTAACTACATCGCGTAGCAACCTTTAGCTACGAACTATGGCTGCCAACTTAAGATTAAGCAGCAATCGTAGGTCTGTTCCAGTGACCTAGCCTTAGTACTTGCTGGTTATCCCCAATCGTTGGTCTGACTGGGCGGTCTAATTTTGCAATACGGTGGTTTCGTGTCGTATCTAATCAGAGAGCGCGTCTTGGAGCATATTTTTTTGATCGATCTAAGAACAAACAGCAGGCGCAGTAAATGAGTTATCTTCATATGTTCATCCTGACATACCACCAGCATATGGTCTGCGAAGGAGAGGCACAACGCGTCAATCCTTGTCTAGTTCTCTTCAGATGCCTAAACCTGATAACCCAACTAAATCAAAATACATTCTTGTTGGTCGGTGAGAGGAATTATCGTCGTAACCATAAATAGTTGTCACACGCTTACAAGCCTTCTCAATTATATATATATATATATATATATATACATGTGTGTATGTGTGTGTGAGTAAATAGATGTGGCTATGTTAGATGGTCCGCCAAGTCCGAATGCTTGTTATTATTACAGAAAGACACGCCCGTTGCACGCACACGTTGAAAAACAGAGGCGTTGAAAAGTGAAGAAGCAACGGCTTCGAGAGAAGAACAACAACTTGCGCCATGATGACTGAGAGCAAACGAAAGCACTATTCAGCATCGATCGATCAACATCGACTTTCACACCTGAGTCTGAAACTCGATTGAGCTTTAGCAATGCCCGTACTCGAGCCAGGAAGCGAACACCAAATCAGTAGCACTTGGCAATCGGCGGTCGGTCTGGTTGGCTAGCAGTGGCGTTGCTGGCCGCTGCCGACCTGGCTGGCAGACTGTGGTGGCCAAATGAACTTTTGCTAGCTAAGAACTAAGTCCGTTCTCCAAATACCACATGGGAAGCCATTCGGTGTGCGTCGTCTGGCACTGCCTCTGCTGCTGCTGCTGCTGCGGCTGCTGCTGCACCGAGCTTCAATCCTCTAACGAAGCGTCCAGAAATAGCAGACCCTCGAGCGACCACCCCAGGGGCTGTTTATCCCTAGGCGTGTGAGTTTCCGTGCGGCGGCGGCGGCGGCAGTTGCGTGCCTGCTTCTCGCTTGCTTGGCCGGCTTGACCTACCTACAAACCCGGCGTTGTCCTGAGATAGCGTCCCGATGTCGGAACGAAGGTGGTAACGTCCTGCGCGCAGAGAATTCCGCACGCGGTGCTCGAGGATGATGACGAGGAGCAGGAGGAGGAGGAGGAGGAGGAAAATGAGGAGAAGACGAAGAAGGTTAAGGCTATACGAGGAAAACGAGAGTGTGGAGAAACACTGTGTGGGCAGCGAGTTTGCGAGTTTGCGTTTGTGTGTGAGTGAGTGTTTGTGTCTGTGTGTGTGATAGAGAGAGAGAGAGAGAGATAGAGAGAGGAAATAACTAGGGGAAGAGGGATGCGGGGAGAGAAATAGCACATAGCTATAGAGGTTGGTTGTTCTATCACACTCACCAGAGCCAGTCAACAAACACGCCTCAGTCGTCCAGCTTCATCCGATTACTATTATGACGAGTCGCGCACCCCTAAGGCTCGGCGAGGGTGTCCACCAACCACCAAACAGGCTTGCAGGGACGCGCCGTCATTCCGTCGTGGCTTTTGCCAGGGCTGCTTGCAGCTTCGGCGCCGAGACGCAGACGGCCAAGAGCGCGCTGCGATTAGGGTCGGACGCGCTTGGCTCACACTCGATCAGGTTCCAGAAACGGAACTAGGTGGTCATAGCAGCAGGAATTAGTAGGAATTATTTGCCCATTCGGGGGCGAACAGTCAGACAACAGACGACGAGCAACCCGCAATTCTGCCCGTCTGCTGGTTAGTTCTTTCACAACACAAGCCATGGCGTACTGGCGTTCTGTTTTATATATATGTATATATATATATGTGTGTGTGTGTGTATACGGCGGTACACGCGAAACACACGCATTTCGGCACGCACGTGTTACCGTGCGTTGTTGTACGTACATATTATTCGTACACACTTAGGCGACGTCAAGCAGCTCATAAAGCAAATTGCAAAAATATGATGCAATTTATGTTCTATTCACACACACACACACAAATATATATATATATATTGTCAATTTATTATGCAATTGTACGGTTACAATACATATATATATATATATATATATATATACGAGAACACATGGTGTAAGACTAAGCGCTTGTGAGTCGTGACAACGACGACAAGTTTGGGGTCAGATGTGCGCAACAAGGTCGATGACGACGACAACAACAACAACAACAAAGATGAGGTGATTCGACGATTCGACGTCTCGTTGGCTGGCTCACAAGCGCCACGATGACGGGGGCAAGAACAACAAGCAAGAGTAAGATCGAAACCTTGAGTGTACAGAACACGGTGGGCGTGCATGTTTCGGGTCTGTCGACGCGTCCGCGTCCGCTTCGGCCGTGTCGGTCTGGTTATTTGTTTGCCAGCAGACGGGCAGCAACAGCGGGGCCCGCCTTTGCGGAGGCTTCGCCTCGGGCTGCTGGCCGCGAGCGAGTGAGCGAGCGAACCGCGAGCTCCCGCGACCGAGCGAACCGCGAGCAACCGCCTCCGCCTCCGCGCCGTATCAGTCATAACAACATGGGGGTGGGTGGCCCGGATACGTCGACCGCTTTACCCGGACACTGAGTCGGAGACGACATCTAAGAACGAGGGCGGGGTTGGCCCGACTGTCTGCCGATGTCGCGCAAACGAAAACGCAGAACGAGACGTTCATGTTTTTCGTTTCAAGGTGCACCACGACGACGACGACGACGATGAAGAACACATCGTTGTGCTTCGGAACACATCGACGCTGCTCTATCTGCAGAAAACAGAACAACAAAAACTTGCTGCCGCGCTGCGTACGCGGCCACCAACGACCCCCCCCCCCACCCTTCCCCACCAAGTAAGTAGAAAACAGACAACGCTCTTTTCCGGGCTTGTTCGTTTGCTTTGCTTGTACTCGTCGTCGTCATCGTCGTTATTGTTGTTGTTGTTGTTGTTGTTGTTGTTAATACTCATTTCTTGTCTGCATATGTGTATTGATTGTAAATTATATTTTGCTTAATTTAAAAATGATTTATTATACTTCTTCTCCTTATTATATATATATATATATATATATATAAAAATATATATATATATATATATAAATCTTGCTTGTGTTAGAAATACTACTATTTTTATTAGCATGCGCGAGGCGTTTTGCTGTGCCAATCTCGTGCTTGCAGTTAGCGTGCGGTAATCGGCGCGCATCTCACCCCATGTCACCCGCAAAGCCGGAAGAAACGAGTTTAATTATGACGTTCATTCCTTAGGAAAATGTATTTTACCCCCTAGATTTCATTTGGCGGAGGGGGCGGGGGGATTTGTTTATTTCTATGAGATGTCTGCATGTTACTAACTTGCAGTACATATCATCATTGATCCCGCTGCACTAACGAAATATGGCTTACCAGAAGACGTTTGAGGAACCAGTTTATATTATAATGTGGCGTTAGTTATAATGCCTAACAATCGATTGCAAACCCGCCATATGTACTTCTCATCACAGATCGAAAAGTACGAATAGCTTCGTACGCCCACGACGAACGACCTATATGCGGCTCAGGTCAACTTGAAAACAAGCTTGTGTGTCTAACAAATCTCTGTCTGGTTCTACACGGCGTTTCGCTCTGAAATCAGCGCAGCGGATCGCCCGAATACGATTGTGTCCGTAATATTTTCATTTGTTTCCTTTCTGTTTTGTCAATATTTTCATTCGTCAGAAATTTGCTCCTCAGCGAGTCGTTCGCTGTCATTGTCATTCAATAGGTTTGTTTGCCAAGCTGCGCTAAGAATAGCAGCCTAATCTCTAAAACTCAGTTTCGTCGGACTGCATCGTCGCTTCGGACATCATTGAGGAAGTTTGTTGTGTTCTTCCCCTCGTCCTGTACGTTCGTTGTGGACTGCCGCGAGAATAGATCATTGCCGCCTTGCAATCGGCGTGCATCTCATCCCTCTCTGTCTGTCTCTCTCTCTCTCTGTCTCATACAACGTGTGGGCGAGAAGCGCATCTATTATTTTCGCACCATTGTCTCTCGATCTGTTTGTCTAGACGTGTCTGCATTTATTCGGCTGGCTAGTATGCACTTTGCTTCAGGTCAAACCAGTTGACATACACACGCACGCACTGATTTAATTCGTCTCTCTCTCTCTCTCTCCGTCTCTCTCCCTGTCTCATCCGCCATGAGTGGCAATAGAACGAATTTTACATGGTGCATTTTCATGTATGCTATTCGTATATGTATATATATATATATATATATATATATATACATATATATGTATATATATATATATATACATATATATAAAAAAGAAATATATATATAATACTTATTATATAAACGGCACTCCACGTGCAGCACGTAACGTTGACGTGTGGCGGCTCCCAGCATGCGATTGCCTGCCCCAAACTGGCCGTCAATCGATGCCCGAGTGTCCATTTCGACGGCATTTCGACGTCGGTCGGTCGTAATTCAGTGGACCAGTAATGAGTCAACCCCGCGTGCGCTCTATAGGTGAACAACACCAGGTCAAACACCGTACCGTGTCGTACGGGCAACGGGGAACGAACGAACGAACGAACTGTCCACGGCAGTTTAAGCGTCCGGCCAATGCTCGCGGACGGTGTTGTTTCCAGCGACGTGTTTGTGGAAAACGGATTCGCCTCTGGCGGCGACGTATCCCACGTACTATTTGGCGCGTAGATAGATGTATGGTCAGGTATGCGGCCGTACGAAGGTGGAGGCCGTTTGAGAGACGAGAATCGATGAATAATGGGCTCGGCCTGCCTGTCTGCTGGTCTGCTGGCCTGGCCACATGCTTGCACATGCCTATATGTAGTCTGTCTGTCGATTGTCGGTGCTGTGCGTGTGCGTCTATCGTGTACACAACGTCACACAACGTACATACATACATACATACATACATACGCGCCATAGGGCGTGCTGGTACGGCGGAGCAGTTTGCTTCGTCGTAAAGTCAAACGCAGCATTTGCTTGCTTGGTCGGAGGCCAGCCGGCCGCCCACCCCGGCCGACCGCTGCACGCTGAGCACGAATCCAATCGCTTCTGCAGACAGAATCAGCAGCAGCAGCAGTAGTTATAGAAGTAGTAGTAGTAGTAGTAGTAGTGTGTAGCAGCAGCAGCTACAGAATCACGCAGAAGTCGCGCTCGTACGTGGTGGCGGGCAAGATCGGATTAAGTCTTTGTCGCCGCGCGTCGTGCACCTTTGCACATCGTTGAAGCGCCAGCGAGTTTGGCGGCGAACGAACCAACGAACGAGCGAGCGAGCGAACAGAGAGACAGACAGATAGACAGACAGGGCTGGGAATCTGTCGGCACCTTGGTTATGGACGTGGTCTTTGGTTGTCGCCGGTGGCCGGCCGTGGTGTCGACCTCCTCCCCTTCCCCCTCCGGGGGGGGAGCATGAGGGGAGTCGCGGCGGCGAAACGGGGTCTCGTTACGGCAGCAACAAGAGCCGCGGCGCTGTCGACGACGGCGACGATCTTCTTCCTCATCGTCGTCGTCGTCGTCGTCGTCGTCGCCGCCGCTCACTTCGGTCGATTTCTCCCGAGAGTAAGGATTATCAGCCGCTAATACACCCCGCTGCCGACCCAACTCATAGCTCAATGCTCACAGCTCTGCTGGTGCCGCCGCCGCTTGCTTCAGCCGCCTGAAGTCAAAAGAAGCCAATCATGCTGGCACGATGGGCGGGGGGAGGGGGTGGTGCCGTTGTTGCCGCCCATGCGGCAGCTCGGCGGACCCCACAGCAGCCCCCTTTGGCGCTGCCGCCTACGCCGTCCGTCGTCGCTCTGCCACCATTACCACCAAAGTCACCTCCGTCGCCGAACAAAGTACACCATCTCCAAGCCTCCCGATTTATCTAGCGGCAGCGCACAAACCTCCCACCCACTAACCTAACTTTTCACAGACAACCGACTCATTGATCAAACAGGACAAAAAGCAGCAGGTCGTATAGAAAATATTGTGATGATTTATTAATCATTTACAATACGTTTGCACACTCGGCAGCGCTCGCCTTAATAAAAATGGTGGTAAAAAGGTGTCACGTGAACTTAAGAGTCAGTTGTCCGTGTCCTTGCTTGATGGTAGCCCCCGCTCTTATGAACCCGGTGCGAGCGATATATCCTCAAGGTTCCTTGCAAAGTTAAAACGGTGAGATCCATAAGATTCCTCTTCGTGACGCCGAGCCCCAAGAGCGTCCTCGCAGATACGGAGTCCCTTACACCACCCATAGAGATAGTGATGGATCCGAATCTTCAAGGTTTTTGCGGGTAGGGGAGCGCCGCTCTTAGGAACTCGACGTCATATTTGGCGATCTTGTCTTGCCGTGCTTTTGCCAGGTCCCGGTTCGGGCCGCAAACCTCGGCATCTAAAACCCAGACCTCGGTAGGCGTTGTTATTACGAGGTCGGGCTTTAGACCCGGTGCGCCCGGTCGACGGAATACTCGCTCACGAACCACCTCATGACCCCTTTCGCGGAGAAGACGCGCCACGCGATCACAGACGTCGTCATGTCTTTTTATGGTCTGTTTGTGTGTTGTATCGCACATCTGAGCGACATGAGCCAACGTCTCAGGCGCGTGACACCCGTGCCTACAACGTTTGTTGTAGCCCGGGCGTCCCCTGGCCAATCTGGCACGCGTTGGTAGTGCGTTGATCCTGAGCTTTAGTAGGTTTAAGTACTCCTTACCAGATAGGTAGGGCATACCCTTAATCCAGTAATGTACAAAGGGCGTTTCGTGTGCTTTTTTAAAATGTGCCCCATCGAACGTGTTGTGTAGTTGTTGAGACCAGTAATCGGTCTCTTGTGTAGCGATCTCAATGGAGGTTCCCAAGCGCTCGCAAAGAAGTCTTGTTTTCGCAAAATCTTTTTTAAAGTGCTCGGTGGTTAGCATCCATTGGACCCCAAGGAGCGTGGAGTGTTGTAGTGCTGTCAGACGGGAGAGGCGGAGTCTGGGAATGAATGTTTGGAGGCAGGGGATGTCCAGACCGCCGTGCTGTGTGCGTGTACAGATAGGCGTTCGGCACCGAGTTTTCGAGCTTAGGCCATTTCGACTTAACAACTTTTCTGATCTATATACAGGTAGTTCAACACGTTCTTAAAATGAGCTTTTTAGAATTCGAATTTTGGCGCGCTTTTACCGCTATTGGAAACGGCAAATTTTCGAAAAATATTATGGTGATTGGCCGTCGCGATTTCGTTTGATCGCTTTTCTCATGCAACGTATCGGCGTGATTTTGAAAAATGCAGATAACAGAGTTTCGAGTGGTTATCAAGCATTTTTATTTCAAAGGTTAGAATGCGACTTAAGTTAAAACAGAGTTAGACGAGGTGTACGGTGACTCTGCGCCATGTTTTGCCCCTGTTTCCAACTGGATTAATGAGTTAAAAAGAGGTCGCAGGAGCACCGAGGATGAACTACGTTTAGGACACCCACAAACGGCAACTGATGAGGAAAACGTGGAAAAAGTGCGGAAAATCGTTGCCGCAGATAAACGAGTGAATATTAGGGAGATAGCGGAGGCCTTGGGGATCAGTTTGGGTAGTGTGCATTTCATTCTGCACGAGAACTTGAAGATAAAAAAGCTCAGAGCAAAATGGGTTCCGCATTTGCTCAACCAAGGCCAAAAATACGCGCGTGTTTCCGTACACAGCGAAATTTGGCCAACATGTCGAAAAATCGGTCGGATTGTTGGCGCAGATTCGTGACCGTCGATAAAAGCTGGGTCCATCACTACACTCCCGGGACCCAAGAAGCATCTCGCCAATGGTGTGCATCTGGTGAAGGACCTCCGAAGAGGGTGCGAACAACGGCATCGGCCGGAAAGATGATGGTTACGGTTTTTTGGGACCAACGTGGAATAATTCTGGTTGACTACCTTGAGAGCGGTAAAACGATCACGGGAGAATATTATGCAAGACTGTTGGACTGCCTGAAGCAAGAACTCATCGTGAAACGTCCCGCTTTGCAGAAGAAGGTTGTCCTGTTTCACCAGGACAATGCTCCTGCACACAAGTCGCGGCAAGCGTCGGCAAAACTGGCCCAACTGAGGTTCGAACTTATCAACCTTAAACAACCTTCTCAATTCTCCATACCTAGCCCCCTCTGATTATTTCCTCTTCGGACATTTAAAGAATAGTCTCGGTGAAAGTGTGGGAAAAGTGTATTGAGCCTCTCGGGGAGTATATCGAATAAGAAAAAATTAAAAACAAGATAACCGTATGCACTTATTTTGAGATTTGGTAGAACTCGGCAAGGAAATTTTCTTTTCAATGGAAGGAGGGGGCAAAAACGTTTTTTAGGAGCAAGAATAAAATTTATAAACGTAGTTTGTTCCCATAAAGTTGTGAAAGATCTACATTTTAGGGAGAACCAGTCAACGCATGAACAAACTGATCATATCGGCGTGTTCGATGGAAAATTCTGCATACTCTAAATGGCAGCTGACGCAAGCTAGCGAAACGCGAATAGCCAGATAAAAAAATCATAAAAAAAAATCGATACGTTGTTATGTCGTACGTTGAAGCTTTCAGAACTAGAACAATAAAACATTACCAAAAATGTACGCTATTTCGATGGCTATAGTTGTTATCTTTTACGTTGAAGCACTCACGTTCAGAACCGTAAAATTCTGCCAAAACGTGTCCGCCCCTTAATCAATTGGGAAAAAATAATTTCTTGCCGAGCTTTACTAAGCCTCAAAATATGTACCTAATATTTATCATACACCCTTGCTAAATCCCGACAAAATGCTAGGAAGTATGCATGCATTCGCTTTCAATATAGCTAAAGAAAAAGCTTAGTTTCTCAGCAACTACGTAACGCAGCACCATCCCTTTGGTACGGAAATAATAGGCATTAAAGTTTCAATTGCGAAATAATCTTTTGGTGTAAATCTTTGGTGGTAATGGCTACTTTTTACGGTTCCGCTCGTGAAAGCTTCGACGCAAGACATAACAACATATCGATTTTATATTACTTTCCTTAATTGGCTATTCGCTATTTGCAAGCTTGCCTCGGGTGCCATTCTGATTTTGCAGCATTTTCCCCAAGCACGCAGGACTGATCAGTAACACTTGGTGTTCGTTAGCAGTACATGTTAGAAGGTACATATCGTTTCAGGTCATCCTTAAGCTTATGCTATCGATTTGAGGATCACGTTTTTAAGATCGATAAATATGCAAAAAATGTGGGCCAAGGCTTGATCCGTGAGGAAGGTTAAGTTCACTCGAGACACCAACAAAGATTGACGGAACTTGCTTTTCGAAAGTGTTTTAACACACGCGTCATGCACTACTGAGTGTCTACAACTGTCAGATTATCGACTGGCACGTCAGAACATTCTATATATAAACCAACTAAAAAATATGAGATTTAAATCTGCATTCTAGCTTTGGAAATAAAAGATAGTCCACAGGTTCTACGTCGGGTAAATTACCTGCCTGACACAGCTTTACCTCATTTGTTTTCTGAGCAGGGGCATTGCCTTGGAATAGGACTGAGTTGTTAGATTCCATAGTGAGGATTTTTGATACTATATCCTCGTTGTGAAATAACAAGCTAACACTGGTTGCTGCTGTATTGCCGCTGGAGTCATATCCTATGAGTTGCTGCAGTGGTCCCAACCCACTCTATACGAGTAATATCCTAGTGCACACATTTGCGGGAGACAATTGTAGCTCCATTTGCATTCTCAATAAATCAATTTATATATATATATATATATATATATATATATATATATATATATATATATATATATATATATATCCTATGAGTTCAACAATTATCCTCGATATGTAACGCCTACAGTCACGTCCACCGTCTGTTGACTGCTAGGGATTGCAGTGGCTGAGGCCCAAACTCGTTGGCTTTGCATATTGTTTTTCGAATAGAAGGCGGCGCGCTGTATTAGGAAGGCCTAGGAGCCACCCGCTGTGTGAGTCAAACGATGCCCAACTTTGCCGAGGAGTTGTTTTGCCGGTGGCCTTAGCCCCCACCCCCACCCCGCCCGCCTGGAGTCTCAAACCTGAGGGGGTAAAAGCGGTAGTTGGGCGCAAGACTCTTTGCACTCACTTGAACACGTTGCCTTGCGTGGCCGCCTGCCTTGTCGCATGGCCTCCGGGATGGGCGGCACAGTTCGCGACTGCGGAAGGTGTTAGGGCATCGCTTACTGATTCATCCCAGAGCAGGGCCACCTCGGCCTGATCTCGCTCGAATGATGTGACTCAGCCACAGAGTCCGATGGGAGTCGGGTCGTATTTGGGGCGTAATCCAAAGTTGGTTCTAAATCATAAAAAACGCACTGTGTATGTGTGTGTATATATATATATATATCTTTGTTTTATATAATCGACAATAATGACGGGACGGTGTTAAAATTCACTTATGGTTTCCAATGTTTTCATAAGACCAGAAACCACAACAGTAACCTGCCCCCGTCTGACTGTGTCTTGCAATTTACCTGTACTGGAACCAGGCTGAAGTGATGCAACGTACGCATATCATAGTGGTTTCTAGTACATCTAGGTTGCAGTGGTCAATGTGAACGAACATCATACTGTGATAGCTTCAGGTAAAATCAAGGGGTGTTGTTTAGAACGGTCAAACGTAATGATTTGCCGAAACACGCCCGATCACCGGCCCAACACGCCGCTTGCGTAAACCTCTGCAACTTATCAAATAGCCGGATACTGTCAATCAAATGCATTGTCAAATCAACTCATAGTAATCATCATCACCAACGGGTGTCGACAGATATTCTATTCGAAAAATACTACGAAAGTACTACTGCGACTACGACTATTACAACAACTAATAACATTACTACCACTACGTCGACAACTTTAGGTTTTGCCGCAACGTATTTGTGTGTTGGCTTAGCCAAGGCGCGACCGGCCACTGTCTGAGTATGGGCACGCGTATCGGCATCGGTACATGGCTACGGGAAGGGGTTCGTCGCATCTGAGTGGATGCGGTGTATTAGACAGAGATCCTTACCGCCAAGGGGGGGGAGGGGCGAAGCGACGGTGAAAGCCTGCAGTAAGGCATGGGGTGGGATCGGATGGGGAAAGTCGCCTTTAGTCGGCGCGTGGGTCAAATGCGTAATCAAGGGAGGGAGGCAAGCAAAATCACACGGGCAACGTAGCGGGTGTGTTGTTGCCCTATGCTCCTGCGACGCTAGTAATGGTGGTGGTGGTAGTGATGGTGGTATGGTAGACATGGTGGCAGTATATATTAGTAGTGTTAGTGGTGGTGGTGGTGGTGGCGGCGAAGTTTCACGGGGGTAGTCACGGGAGCGTGCTTGTGCGATATAGATCCCCGGCCCGCGTCCGGCCGGCAGTGTATGTGCGAGGTCAGGGCTGCCACGTCCATATAGGCGAAAGTTCATGAGGAGGACGACAACAACAACAACAACAGCAGCAGCGACAACAACAACAACAGCAGCGACAACAACAGCAACAACAACAACAACCAGCACCGCGGCGTTCGTCGAGGACGTTCCGTCGAGAGGATAGGCAAGGAGAGCTGGCTGCTCATGGCTGTACTTCAACTCCTGTCAAGATAGCTGCTGGCTTGCTGGCGATGTCAACCGACTCGAGCGGTTTCGTCGTCGTCGTCCGTTGACGAGCCTCATGCGAGACGGTCTGTCTCATGTCGGTTAGGGGGCTCTCTCTCTCTCTCTCTCTCGGTCGGTCGGTCGGTCGGCAGGCAGGATCCCCCCCCTCGTTGCGACAGGACGCGACAGTCCAGCTATGCAACGGCAGTGCACGTTGAACTACCGTGTCCGGACATGCGCAAAGTTCTCGCTCTCTCTCTCTCCCCCCTCCTCCCGTCTCTCTCTCTCCCCAGCCTCTTTATCTTTCTCTCTCTCTCTCTGCTTATCCCGGCCCACCTCTTTTCCTGTCTTTCTTTCCTGGCTTTTCTCCCGATCGCCTGCGCTCCGCCATATGCGAATATGGTATGGTACACCCCTGTGGGGTGTTTGAATAAAGAGAGAGAGAGAGGGAGAGAGATAGTATCCTATCTACACAAGCCCAAGTCGTAGTCGTCGTAGCAGTTGTAGTTGTGCAGTGCATGTAGTAGTAGTAGTAGTAGTAGACATAGTGATCATGGCGAGGTGGCAACGCAGGCCAGCTGTGCGCAGGCCAACCAGTGCTGAGTGACACACTCAGCCATTGGCAACTGGGCGAGGGCAAGTGTCAACCTCACGTCACCGTCTGTGATGTGATGTAAGGTCGACGGATGAAATCGACGGGCTCGACTCCAGCATCAACTCGTTGCAGTGGACAAATGCGCTGAAAACCGCCTGCCTTGACGATACGTAGTTGTTTCTTCTATTCCCGCTCTCCTTTCCTTTTCGTCGCTACTACGCTACGCTACTCGACTCTTCTCTACCCTATCCTACCTGTCGCCGCCGTGATGAGCTCGTGATGGTCGCGCATCGTTACCCTCTGTGAGCTATCCGCAACAGACGTATCTTGTCGGGATGACGGGATGCGTCTCTCGAGAGCGTCACTTTGGATCAACTCGGCGCACAAGCACTCGAGAGGACATGACCGTGCCCGACGTACCTGGCGATTATTTTACTAAAGATAGGCGGAGGATTTAGCGAGCCATACTCCATGATTAGCGTTAGTCTAGTTGCTAGAAAATATATATACATATATATATATATATATATATTTATATATATATATATATATATATATATATATATATATATATATATATATATATATATATATTATATATACAAATATATATATATATATATATATATATATACTGTAGGTTCTATCTGAGTACTTACGTACGTATGGATTTATATGGATGTGTGTTTACGTACACATGTTGTACTTTTAAATATACATATTTGTTGTCAACTTGATAAGCTTTTTAAAGATATTCATTGCTGTCTACTTTAAGTCTAATTAGTCGAATTAATTAATCAAACATTAAATTAATATAATAACAATGGTAAACGTACCTTTATTATAAATTACTAGGTTAAACGATGAACAGGTACCCGGCAGACTTCCATTATAAGTCATATCAGGATGGAATTCGCAACTTACTAAATGCGAGGCTATAATTGTGATACTGCCCCGCCTATATATATATATATATATATATATATATATATATATATATATATATATATATATATATATATGTGTATATATATATATATATATATATAAGAAAATAAAAAGGGAAGTTAAAGCCTGCGACGAGCAAGTATAAGCTGATATAAATTACTTACGCTATATATAAGTACAGTCTACTCGTCCCACACAGTTTTTGTTTTACATAACATATTGACAGGCGGGATATACTGACCCCTATACTAACGAGGAAAACACTTGTAGCGGCGGTGGCTTAGGCGGCTAACATACCGCTGGAGTCATATCCTATGAGTTTAACAATTATCCTCGATATGTAACGCCTACAGTCACGTCCCACCGTCTGTTGACTGCTAGGGATTGCAGTGGCTGCGGCCCAAACTCGTTGGCTTTGCATATTGTTTCTCGAATAGAAAGCGACGCGCTGTATTAGGAAGGCCTAGGAGCCACCCGCTGTGTGAGTCAAACGATGCCCAACTTTGCCGAGGAGTTGTTTTGCCGGTGGCCTTAGCCTCACCCCCACCCCGCCCGCCTATATATATATATATATATATAAGAAAATAAAAAGGGAAGTTAAAGCCTGCGACGAGCAAGTATAAGCTGATATAAATTACTTACGCTATATATAAGTACAGTCTACTCGTCCCACATAGTTTTTGCTTTACATAACATGTTGACAGGCGGGATATACTGACCCCTATACTAACGAGGAAAACACTTGTAGCGGCGGTGGCTAACATACCGTTCGACATAGGGCGTTGCTATGGCAACTATAATTAGCAAAACAATCGCGAGTTCGAGCCCCGGCCTTGCTGGTTGTATTTGTTGGACGTTGTTGTCATTACCCTGCTACATACCTCTGCTGGAGAAAGTCTATATAAAATCAGATATATGCATATAATATGACAATAGATGCATTTAGGTATTGTGCCACAGGCAACTGAGCCCATTACGAGCGTATAAAATGTGGTTGTCAGAGCGTTAAAAACATATTATATATATATATATATATATATATATATATTTATACGAGTATATATATATATATATATATCCAGTGGCCATGGAAAAAGGTTTGACGGTCTTACTCTAACCCCCTTTGAGCGTGGCCGCATACTTGTTTGGGACGCGACTGTAACCGACTCATTAGCCCCTTCGATGGCCGGTACAGGGACGGGCCAGGCAGGTCATGCGTCCAGGTTAGCAGAGGCTAACAAATGTAGAAAATACTCTGGCGTTGGTTATCCGCATCAATTTTGTCCGTTGGCTTTTGAAACAATAGGAGGCCCAGGACCGCTTACACTGAAGTTGATTCAACGCGTGGGCAGAAGCCCTAACCTTTCCACGGGAGACTCGAGAGCATCGGAGTTTTTGCGTCAGAGACTGTCTCTCGACATTCAACGGGGAAACGCAGCGTCTGTTCGGAGCACATTGTCGAACTGGGCTAATCCTGGGTTAGAGAACCCGTGACTACACGTTCACGCGTAGACAATTGTTCACTCTAAATGCTAACATAAAAACAAGTTATATAAATAAAACATCGACAATACTTACTGCTATATATATATATATATTATATATATATATATATATATATATATATATATATATATTTGGAGCGGCGTTGATTTAGGCGGCTAATGCATCGTTCGAAGCGGGGCGCTGCCATGGTACTGGGTATGATCTTGGGTACTGGGTATCCATGATACCGTACATAAGAATAGATAATTATACGTAGGTTAACACCGATGACGATAAATGCATTTAGACGCTTTCGTGCCACGTGCAACTTAGTCTATAATGTAATTTTCAGAGCGTTAAAAATTTAAGAAAAACAATATGGACAGGCGACCACCCCTTAGAATGCACCTGTTAATTGTAGATTTGGCCGGATAGTTGGACATAGCGAAATCCGACCCAAAGGAAAGCACCGTTGGATTCAACTTCGCAGCTTTTTGCAGACGTGTGGCGGCGTAGTCTAGGAGACTAGTGCACTAGTCGTGGTTGTCATCTATCGAGGTATCGCCGGTTCGATCCCTGTTGTTGATCGAATTTTCTGTGAGCGATGCTTATTGAGAATAGATGAAAAACCATACCGCAGAGGTCAGTGGCCATGCTGCCACAAGAACTGTTGAGGAAACCCAAGATATCTCAACATGCCCGGCCCTTGTTGCATTGAAGCTGAACCACCCGGTGAGTTTCAAGCCCGTCGAGGACGGAAGATAGTCTAGAATTAAAAACAACCTCCTTGAAAAAATGTTTTTAATTCTAGCTTTTTGCAGACAATGTTTTGCCATCACCACGTTTGGGTTAGTTTCCTATACTTTTTTTATACATATACTTTTATTATAATTTAGAAGAATATATATAATGCTTTACGGCGTTGCTGCTCGTCGAACTAGTTGCTCCTTCTGCGGGCCGTAGCCGCTCTATCGCTCATGCCCGTGAGGAAGTCCTGCCCGCCCCCTGGCGCGAAGGTTCGGGTCCATCCAGTCTCTCATAGTTCCGAGCACTGAGGTCGCGTTACCTCTTTGGATCTCCAGGGACAGTCGCTGGGAGAAGAAGGCGTGCGCCCTCTTGTCAATTTTGTTTATACTACTATAGTTTCCTATATTATAGTCAGTAACTACAAGTTATTTCACATAACAAACAACTTCAAACGCTCTGCCCATTGGCTTCGCAGCTAACTGCTTGGTCAGCTGTGTCCTGTCGGAATTAAAAGCTCAAAAAAGCTCGTAACGACGGCTACTACACGGGAAAGTTCATAAGAAGAACGAGGAGGACAGCCGGCACCGCGGCGCTTGTCGAAGACGTTCAGTCGAGAAAATAGGCGAGTAGAGCTGGCTCGAAAAAAAATAATAATAATAATATATATATATATATTTTTTTTTAAGTTAACGAAACCACGACGCTAGGGATTTTACTTTAGGATCTGGCGAGTGCTTAAGCTTTGTTCAGCTCTATCATCCATAGGGATTCCGAGAGCCCTTAAAGGCTTGTTGCAGAGGCTCACATTAGAAGATGCGGATGATTTCCATCTGAAGCCATTGACAGATTTGAATCAACAAAAGATCGGCGAAGCTTGTTATTGCTGCCGTTGTCGTTTAGCACCGAGGCAGACTAAACGGAGCAGAGCAGAGCTAACCCAAGACGAGAAAGAAGGGCCACAAATCAAGGCGGACGATCAACGGAGCCGTCCCGAACGGACGCTGCTAGTCGCCGCTGGCCACTGTTGGGAAAATCGAATCTGCTCTAATCTCATTTGACCTTGTGTGGCCTAAAGTCGACCCAATTGCGCTGAGTCAGTGGGTGGCTCTTCTACTGAAACTTCAGGGCAGTGCAGACCTGGCCAGGTGAGGTCAGGTAAAGGGCGTTGTCGCTTCTGTCTACTATTTTCACTCGGGAAGGCTGTTCAGACCCGCGCCGACTAACACCGATAGCCGCATCGAGTACTATGGCAAGTCAGAATAAACCACGCGTCGCAATGACCGGCCTAACCGGCTACAGATTCAGCCGGACGCAAAGTGAGAGAGAGAGAGAGAGAGAGGGAAAAATATATAGAAATACATTAAAGTAGGTGCTGAGGTATGTGAGATAGCCGAGTAACTACACTTCAGTCCTCTCGTCAACCTACCCGCTTCCCCATTGCCTTTGTCACCACCTTACTGCTGTTGTGTCTCTCGCTGCACCTGGGGCTTGTTGAGGTTGCGGGCTGACCAACGATACTGTAGCTCGAGAAACCCCCTCACCTCGGCCGCTTCCTTTGCGTGCATCTTGCAAAGGTGCCGTTGGACAACGCGAGCAGGGATTACGCTGAACGACGAAGCACGCATCTGCTACTCTCGCGTTCGTCTTCGGTCCAAACGGCCGCCGTTTCCGCTACCTCGTTCTCAACGTCTGCTCCAATGGTTAGCTGGCTAGTGAGGTGCGCATCAGGACCCTGGATGTTGCTACTAAAGCCTGGCCCAGCTTGCGACCACTTATGTAGCAAGTGCAACGCAAGGTGGGAAAGTTATGGATTCAATCCCAGATAGACATGTATCCTAAGTGAATCACTTTGGTACTAAATTGGTAGAGCTGACGTCTGTAGTTGCAAATAAAAAGTCTGTAATTCAAATCTCCTGATGGACATATCGAATGCGAATGCAAACAATTTTCTATCGAAAGCGCCGGTTTTTCAATTGAGGAATGCGTCTACTCACAATCGTGCCTTTTGCAAACGTATGTCGGGACAGCCAGCTCTTGAACCACAACTCCAAAAAATTATTAAAATATCATCTCACTCCAATACGAAACATCTTCGCTCTTCCTGTCTATTTGCAAAAAAAATCTCACCGAACTTGATTATACCCCAGAGTTTCATACAATGAAATCTGGTCATCCTGTATATATATATATATATATATATATGTACAGGGGCTATCATTTGCGGAAGTTTGCGGAAGAACCAGTCAACGCATGAAGAAAACCGGTAATACCAGCGTGTTTGGCGTAAAAAATTTTTTAAATCTAAATAAGACCCAACGCTATAGAAAACGAAGCGATGCGTTCTTAAAACATCGTGTTATTTCATCGCGAATTGCAGACTGTATTGTAATTTCATGATGAACCTGTTTACACGTGCGGAAAAGGCCGACATGCTCTGCATTTATTGTGAAGCACGTTCTAACGCGTAAGAGCCGCGCGGCAGTTGTATGCAGAGCGTTTTCCAAATAGACTCATACCTGGTAGTCGCACGTTCACGAATACATACAGTCGGTAACGTGAAAGTGGGTCGTTTCATGTCCGTAACTACGACACTGGAGGGCCACGGACGACGAGAACGGCAAAGGCGGATCATCCTTCTAGAACTAACCAAGCAAACTTCTCCGAGCATTATGCAATTGTCTGCGTATGGTGGAGTTAGTTTCGCTATTGTACAAAGGATACTGGCCCACGAAGCACTGTGTCTATACCGGTTTCAGCTAGTTCCAACTCTGCGGTACCTACCACCTACGTACTGAATACTGTCGACAGCTTTCGAAAAAAGTAAACATACTGGATATGTTCTTTCTGTACTTGTTTTGCTTACGGATGAGGCTTCGTTTAGCCAAGATAGTGTGTTTAATGCACACAACGCTTATTGGTGGGACAACGAGAACCCTCATATGAGCCGAGAGCATTGACGCCAGGATCGCCTCTCGGTGAATGTCTGAGCGGGCATGATGACCGACTACCTTATAGGTTCCCACATACTTCCCTCTAGATTCGATGCAGCTGCCTATCGCACGTTCTTGAGCCATACGTTGCTGGAAGGCGTTCCGAAAAGCGTTATTTTGAGAACCTGATTCCAGCATAACAATGCGCCTCCACACAACTCTACCACGGTTCGAGAATACCTAAACAAGACATTCGCGAATCGGTGCATTGGCCGATTCGAAGCTGCACCATCACTTCGGTACATTTGAAAATGATATGCAATAAGTTTCTGTTGCCTGAGAATATTCGTTTTTTGACGTAATGGCAAACGTTTAAGGTTTTGAACGTGAAAGCGTTAACGTAAAACATAAGAATAGAAAAAAACAGAATAGATATTTTTATAAATGTTATCCTGACTTCTAAACAAGACGTTTTCGGCCTCCTACTTGATTGGTAAAAATTATTTTGTAGCCGAGTTCCACAAAACCATTAGGTAGGTGCATACCGATATATATATATATATATACATTTTCTCGGGAATATACATTTTCTATAAAATTTTCTCGGGAGTAATATCAGTCTAATATCAGATAGACTAGAGCATTACCTCGAAACCAGAAACGCAATACCAGAAGAAAAACATGGGTTCAGAGGGTCGAAGTCGACCCATACGGTCCTGCGCCAGTTGCTAGCAGAAATTTGGGAAACTCGATCAGAACCTAGAAGACCGTTATACGCAATATTTATAGATCTTAAAGCTGCCTTTGACTTAGCGCCACGAAGTAGGATTATAGAAAAATTTGCCTTGGAGGGAGTTCCGTATCGCTTACTAAAACTTTTAAGTACCATTCTTGGGGAGACTACAGTATACATCGACAACGGTATAGGGATTGTGGGAAGAGTAAAGCAAACTACAGGCGTGGCCCAAGGAGATGGACTTAGCCCATGGCTTTTTTTGGTACTATTTGGACGGCTACCTAACCGGGTGAGGCAGGGGTGGACCCGAGCGTGGGCAAATACATTAATGTATGCAGATGACATTGCGATCTATGGCAGGAGTTTATTTAGGGTTACGCAGGGACTGGAACGGCTAATCGATTATATGGACGAGATGGGACTTAGTATTAACTGGCAAAAAACAGTAGCAGTAAAATTTCGAAGAGGAGGTCGATTAGCGAAAGACGATGTTTTTCGAGCCAGGGGTAATACAGGGATAAAATTTGTAAATAAATGTACCTATTTAGGGGTCACTATAACATCAAATAGTAGCAGTTTTTGAAAACATATTGAAAGCAGAGAGGAAAAACCATTCGAGCGGCAGCAGCAATTAAAAACCCGCAAATGTTGTCAATACATACCGCGTCCGCCCTTTTCAAGATTAAAATAGAACCAACATTTGGTGTATCACTTATATGGGAGAAATTAGGAGAGGCAGATCTACAGTTACTAGATAGAGTTCGTTTTTTCCTCATGAAGCGGGTTTTGGGGTTAGCTAACTCTTGTAGGAATAGAATAGTTCATATATTAGAAGGGGGGGGGGCTCTAATAACACAGGAATTACAAATAAAACGGGGTTTACCTAAGACGACGGCCTTCGTGGCCTACACTATGAAGTGGAGTACAACCTGGCGAGCAGCCGGATATAAGAATAGGCATCTAACTACGGCATTTGCAGCCCACGGGTTCCATCACGTGTTATGCAGCACCCAAGAATTCCACAATCCTCAAGAGTGTTGTAGGTGCGCGAGATGCTTATTGTGATAGATACCACGCCGCAGCATGTCCAGCAGTGCAATCAATAGCTGAACTCGCAAGATGAGGGAAGATCCGGTGACGCAGAAAAACCACTGATTGAGACTGATGTACTTATTTAAAATTTACCCAACCTGGGTGTTAATAAACCATAATAAATACCGAGATATATATATATATATATATATATATATATATATATATATATATATATACAGGGTCATTCAGGGAGTATTGTACTTCTATCGAGGTTTGATAAAACTCGGCAAGAAAATAAGTTTTCCCTATGAGGGAAGACGCGGAAACGTCTTGTTTAGGAGAGAAAGTGAAGTTTATAAAAGTAGTTTTTCTGCTTTTTTCCCCCTACATAGTTGTGCGAAATCTACGTTTGCGGGAGAACTAGTTAACGCATGAAGGAACCGATTACACCGGCGTGTTCGGAGGAAAATTCTGGAAGACACTTCACTAGCTTGCGTAGCATAAAGCGAATACCCATATTAAGGAAAGTCATGAAAAGTCGATATTTTACGTTAACGCTTTTTCATGAAAAATCGTAAATTTTTTCTATTGCGACCAAAAATGTACATCAAAAGACCACTCTCAGGCAAAAGCAAATTTAATGCCCATCATTTTCGTACCAAGGTGATGGTGCTGCGTTACGTAGTTGTCAAGTAACTAAGCGTTTTCGACAGTCATAGTTGTTATGTTTTACGTGCAAGTTTTCACGTTCAGAACCGTAAAAAATTGCCAAGACGTTGCCGCTCCCTCCTTCCACTAGGAAAAATTATTCTCTTGCTGAGTTCTACCAAACCTCAAAATATGTACCTAAGTTTCTTATACGCCCTATGGAAATATGCATGCCTTCGCTTTCGATATGGCTATCGAAAAAGCTCAGTGACTTGACAACTACGTAACGCAGCATCATCACTTTGGTACGAAAGTGGTGGGCAATAAATTTGCCATTGCGTGAGTGTGGTCTTTTAGACATACAGTTTTAGTCGTAATGGAAATAATTTACGATTTTTCACGAAAAAGCGTTAACGTAAGACATAACAACATATCGACTTTTTATGACTTTTCTCAACCTGTGTATTGGCTTTTTGCTACGCAAGCTAGTGAAGTCTCTTCCGTTGTGTAGAATTTTCCTCCGAACACGCCGGTTTAATCGGTTCCTTCATGCGTTGACGGGTTCTCCCGCAAACGTTGATTTCGCACAACTATGTAGGAGAAAAAAAGGCAGAATAACGACTTTTATAAATTTCATCCTCACTCCTAAACAAGACGTTTCCGCGTCCTCCCTCCATAGGGAAAAATTATTTTCTTGGCGAGTTCTATCAAACCTCGAAAGAAGTACAATACTCCCTGAATGACCCTGTATATATATATATATATATATATATATATATATATTCCACGTGGTAAATAAGGCAAAGAAACAAGTAATAAAATGCTAAGCATTACGATTCTGTTTGTTTTTCCTTCATGTGTATAGAACGGGTCGGCCGCCGAGCGCTTGTGTCATAATAAAAAAATTGAGGTAAAGCTGAGAGTTTAGGGTCATGTGTCGAATACATTAACTGGCGAATGCCCTTCTGCCCAAGTGCGAAGATCCTGCTGATTTAAATATCCATAAAAGTGAAATTTAGCTATATTGAAAAATAAAATTTTATCGTAAGAGGCATCGTCCTGCTTCTTGCGCGCCATATTCATAACGAATGTGTAGTAACCTTGAGGGCCAACAGGCTTTACCTGCCGAGTTGGTGCAAATCTAATTCTTCTCTTCAAACTCTTTGCAAACTTGACCTTCAAAGACCCAGTTCCTGAGCACAGTGGCGGGTCAAAGCCGTCGGAGACCCGTTCAAATCTCATAAATTGCGGCGATATTCACGCCTTTTTTATAGTTCACGGCTTTGCTCGCTCCTGAAGTTTATTTTGTGTGGCATATATTTGTTGACGACGTTTAGGGAGGTTGTCGATCTTAAACGGTTTCACCCAGATGGATATTTATACAGTGCGTTTGTAGCGGCCCTTTAAGCAAACAGTACCCGTATGATTAGGAACAGTGGCCAGCAATCCTCCAGCGAATGATTATTTAGTCACAGAAGCAGTGATAACTGTGCGATATTGAGCTGGCTTCCAGCTCAGTTGAATTTTAGTTTTGATGCTATGCCATGGGTGGTGGCTGATTAATAATTAGTGATCACAACAAATGTTTATTCTTTTTTTCTGCTGTCGGCTACATCCGCGCAGAATAAATCGGATTTTAGTATAGTTAGTTACAGTTTTGGCAGTACAAGGCAAGCTGGGCAGAGCATAAACCCAAAATTGAAACTATAAGCGGCATATTGTTAGCTTGAAGAACCACTTGGTTAGTTATCTGGCACTACATTTCTGCACTTCGTACCTCAGTGGAACGGCAGAACTACATATAATAATGTTTAATATTAAAATGAGTCATCTTGTGTTTACTCTGTGTGAGTAAAATAAACATACTTGATTGATTTATGATTAATATTGATTGTTATGGCCTGCTTAAAAATATTTTCTGTTAACGTACGAGCACAATCACCACGGATTCATGTGGTAGTGTGAAGCTGGAAAATATGCGCAAAGTTAGGCTGTCACAAAATGTTACGTCAACCTGCTCCAAAATAGATTTAAAAATATGATTTTTATAGACTCAGTCTACAAGTAAAAAAAAAAAATACTGAAACTGTACTTCACCGAGCTAAGGTTTAAAAAATACTAGGTGCCTTGGCTAGACTCAGAGAAGGTCAGCTTATTAAGCTGCTTAAGATTAGTGGTCACGAGCACATTCCCCAGAAAAAAATCGCATATCCGATTCTTTTTTTTTCGTGTTTCCAGAATCACTTAAGCGCTAACAAGTTATCCCATTAAAGGTTAACAAAGCCTACTATTATAAGGCAAACGGCTAACGAAGCGATCCAAATAGGTACCGGCAAATCACAGCGGCCAGCCTCTTTTAAAGATATGCCTCACAGTGAGTTGCAGGACTGTAGAGGACGGAGAATGGTCTAGAATTAAAAACAACCTTAAAAATATTTTTAAAATGCTAGCTTCTTAGAAAAGTTATTCGAGTGTAACAAAGCATGTGTGGGTAAACATATAGAGGAATTTGCTTTACTCCCGGAGGCACAGCACGGGTTTCGTTCAGCACGTTCTATGGAAGTTCGGCACTTCGGCGTCTTACTCATCACTTTCTGTCTGCCTTAATGTGGCTAAGACACAACTAGTCTTTAAATCTGCATATTCCTGTATAGGTATCGGAAATGCTGATATATAGATCAACAGCGGTTCGCTAGAGGTGACCAGATCTGCAACAGTCCTTGGGATTCCTTTTCGCAAGACCTCAAAGGTCTTCCTGAAAGATCAAATCGCTGCGAAACGTCGAATGTCAGCTAGAGTATTATGCGCCGCTGGTTTTTGTAATCGCTATTGTACTATTTATGCATAGCTAGAGATAAGCTAACTAGAGGCTGTGTTGAGTTACCTAGGTTTTTTGTACTTCGTAGAATTTAGAACATATTCTACAACATGTCGACGGTAAGGCGTAGTAAGCTCCCGCCAGGTTTCCGGAAAACAAAAACCATGCAAAATTTTAAGAAAAGCAAAACAACACTCTTTTATGACTGTTATTTAAAGAAGTTTGACTTATAGAGGATGCCGGGAAAAGACCCCTCGTGAAACCGCTTACATTTGCTTGGCGTTATCGTCATGCTCATCAAGCACCATGCTATGCAACAATATTTTTGACATGGTGATCGCTTTAAGAATAGGAAACCCTCGACGCGAACTAGCAAACCGCTTTGCATGCAGGGAGATGGCCAACTCAAACGGTTTACACCTGCTGCACTGTTTGAAAAGCCCTCGCGGATCCACAAGTTACGCAGAACCGAACGCGATCATCAAATGAGCTCCTCGGAAGTTAGGTATACCATCCACCCTCGAGTCTCACAATGGGCCTTAGTGACAATAAAAGACTAGAGCCTTGCATCGTAGCTCCCATATATATATATATATATATAGGCAATTCTTAAGATGGCTTATATATATATATATATATATATATATATATATATATATATATATATATATATATATATATATATATATATATATATATATAGGCAATTCTTAAGATGGCTCGATGGCGATCAATCGCGCAGGCGGGGGAAGAAGAAAGTGGAGCTGCCAGATTGTGCAGCTAATGTCAAATACTTCCTCCTCTCTGTCTTATCTAGAAGATGGATGCGCCATTGTGAGATGCCAACGAATGGGCCAGCATGCAGGCAGGCAGGCAGGCAAGCAGGCTGTGCTGGTTGGTCGTATTGGCTTGGCCCTGTATTGGCATGGCATGTTTAAGCAACAAGAGCAGAACGCTCAGACAACAACAACAACAATTACACCAACAACAACCGCAACAACCACAACAACACCAACAGCAGCAGCAGCAACAACAATAGCAGTAGTAGTAGCAGCAGCAATGGCAGCAACAAAGTCACAGCTGGCCCGAGAAACGTGAAGGGCTCTCTCACATCTCGATAGAAGAGGGGTAAGCCTAAACAACAAGCACGACGAACGGCACTGCGGTGGCTGCAGAGGCAGCATCGACAACATCGGCACTGGCCGAGGACTGATCAATGAGGAGGGCCCTTGGACCTGCCAACACTGGCAAGCCAACAGTGGCGGCGAGAAGAGATCAACGCACGGATGGCCCGCATCACCTCCAAGCATAGCAGTGGCAGCAGCTAATGCTGCAATAAGAAAAACAAAACAACAATTACGACAGCAGCAACAACGAGGATGGCGCCAACAGCGACAAAAACAACAACAACAACAACAACAGTTGTTGTTGTTGTTGTTGTTGTCGCTAATAGTGGTGGCGCGTCCTCCCACGAACGTCAGCAACAGCAGCAACATTAGGCTCTTTTGCTCTTCGGAAAACGTTGGCCATTGTAACAGTAACGGCAGCAGGAGAACCAGGGGAGCAGGACGGAGATGACAAGAGTCATTGGATGGATATGGAAACCTCCCCGCATAGTATTAGGGTACTACCGCCTAGTGCTCCGCCATTTCACGTTGCTATTATCTCTCTCTCTCTCTCTCACACACATTTTCTCCATCCCTTGCACCTTCTCTCTCTATCTTTTTCTTTCGTTGTTATTTTCACTCGCTGCGTTCTCCCTAGCCTCTCACACTCAGTGCACCAACGGAGTGCCTGAAGGAGTGGTTGTGGCGTTCGTTGTTCGCCAGACGTGCGAATTTTGTGCGAATTTAGGTGTATATACAACGCCTATTCTCTAGATAGACACACTACAGTCACGAGCTGGCTGTGTGATCTTTTCAGAATGCTGCACCTAATTCTGCGTTTGTGATTGATTCTTTGTTAATAGTGGTTGCCCTGCTTGCATTTGTGTTGGCCCCACTGCTGCTGCGGTGGGTGTTGCTGCTCTTCTTGTTTATTTTGTTGGCGTTTTATCCTTAGCATTTATTCTAACAATACGCAAAAATGAACTTTATTTTACATTCATTTCGTACTTAGTTTGTTAAAGCTTCTACATAAGCAAATCTATTTGATCTGGTGATGGAAAATAATCGATTATTTAATCGATATCCTTGTAGTCATCTTCTCGTAGAGGTGATTGCAGAATTAACTTATTAATTTTAATTTAGCCATCTAAAGCATTGGGGCGGCGGTTTGAGGCAGGCAGGGTCAACAACGGCTACGTATGGCGTCCTAGCCGACCTATAGACAAACTTCAATTGGCGTGTCGTCGTGGCAAGGCCAACGCAATCCGGGCAATACAAGCAAGGGAAATTACAAGGTCGCCGCTGGCTGATTATGTGGCAACCGCTCTCTACCACCTGCTCCTGGAGCTGTGACGAATTACCGTTTGCAGTCGGTCGCAACAAAGTTCGTTTCGTTTATTTCGCTGACACTCGGTGTTCCATCGGTTGCGACATCGGCGGTCGATCGTCCGTGGGTGCACTGTGAGTTGTTCGATGATATGGCGTGAGGTCGAGACGCTTCGTTGGAGTGGGACGAGGGATTTGAGGAGAAGGAGCAGGTGTTCCCAGCGCTCTAAGCAGGCAAGAGGTGAGAAACATGCTGCACGTCGTCCCTGCCACCGGTGACCGGTGTGTGTGTGTGTGTTTGGTCTGTCAACAGTCCTGCCAGCAACATCGTCAGACGCTGAGACTGCCACCTAGATTTGGCATCTGCAGTCACATCTTGTCTACACAGACAAGCGTAAATGGCCTATGATCGTACCTCGATGATCCCCTCTCTCTCCCTCCCCCCCTCTCTCTCTCGGTCTATCTCTCTCTCTCTCTCATTCAAGATCCCGTTTGCGCTCTCTTTTGCTCTCTGTGTTCTGTCATTTTTCCTCTCCAGAAGAACGGAAGAACCGTCCGAACGACAGCAAGATTGAAATCAATTGCCCCCGTACCCCACGACGACGACGACGACGACAACAACAAAAACGTCCTCACTCATGAGAATGACACCGAGGACGTCGCCCGCCCGCCCCCCCCTTGCCCCTCCGTTCGAATGGAATTGGCTTAACGCCATCATAATCGTTCGGTAGCATCAATTCACCACCACTGACTGCTTAACTGGCCTATCTAATTATCTATCTATCTATCTATATATCTGCCTACTGATACTGCTCTTGCTGTGTTGTCAACGATCAGGCGACGATCTCAAGCGAGGCCGAGATTGATGGAGCAGATGCGGCACAACGGCAGACGGTCACCCAGACAACAAACAGGCGGATCAACTTGAGGCTTCCGTTGGGGGACAGGCGGGCTCAAACTGACAAGTCGATTGCTGTGCTGTTCGTTCAAGCTGCTTCTGCTGCAGCTGCTACTGCGTCATCTGCCACTGAAGCTGTGCGGTTGCGACAACGTGGGCGCAGCCGGCGGTCGGTCCGGCGTGGTACCAGCAGCAGCAGCAGTAGTAACAGTCGATTGAAACGTACCGACGAAAGCAATTCCGCTCACGTCCTTTTAGGCTTTCGCCAGCGATCGGCCGGCAATTGGCGAGCAGCTGCCAGCTGACGATTGTTAGTCGGTTGGCTGTTCCGCTGACACAGTTTCAGTATCTATTCGAGCCGAGTTGTTCTGCCGCCTCTTTTGTTCGCCCGCTTTGCATCTATCTCTCTCCCTTGATTGATTGTGAGCCCTGCTAGCCTGAATTAACCTGGCCTAGCCTAGCTGACTGCACCACTAACCAATTAGAAGAATCTCTGTCCTGCAGCTGCTGCTGGAGGACATTGGCCTGTGCAGCAGTGCAGCCTCGTGCACATCAACAACCAACAACAACAGGGTCGGACCGGACGATAATAGGTCGTCTATAACGGCTGACCTCCCCCCCCCCCCCCCCACTGCCTGCAACAGCCGCGGCCCGATTTGAGTCAGGGTCAGGGTCGGATCGAGAGGCTTTGTTTGGCCCGGCGGCCCGTCGACTCGTCATTCATGCGAAATCAATCACCTTTGTCATCAATCACGAGATCAGCCAACCGTTGTACACGCATGATGGTGGCGATTGATTCCAGACGAGACAGTCAGCCGGTAGAGAGCGTGCAATGCAAGTTACGCGTCATCTCGATAAACGTCAAAACGGCAAGCACCCAGGCATTCATCCATCCAGCTAACTAGCTACCAATGAATCAATCCGTAGACTTTACTCTTGTATTCTTCCATCCTCTGGCGCCGTCAACGACGCGATTAACTCGAATGTCGTTACATAAACGGTGTTATCACGATAGTGTTATCACTATCGTCATTTTCATACGTATGACCCTCATTCTTATTACCGCGTTATGACCCGCCTTCTCCTCCTTCTCCTCCTCCTTCTTCATCTCTCCTTCACCATGACCGTGCATGCGTACTTAGGTTTCTTTCCCAGGCCAGTCACCCGGCTGACCACAGGACGGTAGGTAATTAAAGCGCGTTGGGGGGGAAGAGTGAAAAAACTTATACTGCTTGTGTGTGTGTGTGGTAGGGCAAGACAGTCTCTTATTCCGAACGAAATTACTACTGGTCAAGTTTTTGGTATCAACAGACGTTCGGAAGCGCATTTTAAACCTTCTGCGACAAAAGTTATGACCACCGCCCCCCCTTATTATTATTATTTATTCAATTTCTCGGTGTTTCCCTACAATTGTGAAACCTAAACGTGTACCCGTCTAGTCTCACCCCCACTCCTCAATCCATAGAGCCGATAACAGCGACGGCGTTTCCCCTACACATTGCGAGTGAGAGTTGCTGACGCAGAAACTCGCCCTCGTACTGGTCATTTGTGTTAGCACTCAGTTTGATACCTAGGTTTTTGAGGAAGATACTTGTGCTCCTGCTGATTGGGCCCATCGTTTCCATGACGACGGGTACGAAGTGGTATCTTCTCTCCAAGTCAGAGTATTTGCGTTTTTTGCAATCTCAGCATGTTCAGCAACCCACCCTGGCCTGGTGGCTGTGCATCACGTATGACGTAGCCACTGTACATGATACCGTGGCATTTCATACCAAGCATTTGCCCTTAGACCATGTTGGGATGGTGACGCCGTCGGGTCTTTTGTCGTCTTCAAAGCCCAACCTAAACTCCAGGGTGCTTGGTATGCTGCCTCTACGAAGAGCCTTCTTTAGGATCGCGTTGATTTCCCGCGTGTCTGAGAGTCCTACCAGGGCTCTTAGAGCAGCTTAAAGGGTGCAGTCCGTACTTATCGACTGTTTTTCCACACGCCCTGCACTCGTATGGCTCACATATGAAAGCGCCTATTTTTAGGACGGCCACCATCCAGAAGGAGGTGTTGTCTAGCATGGTGTCCAGCTGCGGTATAGGAAGTGCCCTTAGAAAGCCGTTGTTGAAGGTGTCACGGGCGGCTATAAATACCGCTTTCTCTGTCGGAGATTAGATGTCATCTAAGATCTTGCAAGTGGACCTGTAACGGTATTATTAGTATTATTATTAGTATTGAGAACAGGAAAAACTCGAGACACAAATGTGTAAGATGTGTATATCCACATTTCTCTGAGATTTTTTCTAAAAATGCTAGCCTTAGTGTCTTATGAGCTGCGCAAATGTAACGCGCTGGCCAATCAAATAAAATTTATATATTGCCGTCCGCCCTGCTAAAGGACGACGCGACTTATCATTGTTGTTTCTTATGTCGTTGAGAGGGGGGGGGGGGGGGGTATGCCTCACTATTGTAAATGCTTTATTTTATAAGAGACAGGTTGTGCAAATGGAAAGCTTTGTTTGCCGAAAAGCGGAAGCAATATTCTCGTGTCAACGGAGCCTCGCCAGGTTTCGGCTGTAGGTAAAACAGCAGGTTCCCACCCGGACTACAGAGAACTCGCACAGACCACAGTAATGTCTCTGGCTCTTCGGACAGTAGACGGCTAAGGTATTTTAAACATACATGTTTACAAATTGTTAGGCACATTACTATATGTTATACAGTAATGTGCCAATATATGAACCAGGTAACGCTCTTAATTATCGATAGCCCAATTTTTGTCTGGTCGCCAACCAGTAGTCTTGCTGCTCAACCGTAGCAGCTGAATTGCATATTGTCTTCCACGTACGGATCCATGAGCGTACGTTGAGTCTAAAATATGTTGAGACGTTTAGTCGGTTAAATGTCTAGATTACTACAAATCAACAATTATATTGGAACATTTGACTTTCATCTCCTCCTGATAGGTTGCAATTCTAGGCAGCGGTAGCCTGACAAATGAATCTGAGGCATGCATATACAACACACCACCAGGGTTAGTCAGCTCAGTCGACATTCTCAAAGCTCTAGTCCATTCATTTAAGGATAAAAACGAACACTTTTCCAGGCTATGCCACGCTATTATGCGTTTGTTCATCTGATTTTCAGGTCGCAGCTTTTGTGAGTAGCTGTAGAAAACGCGTTGCTTGATGTCGTGCTTCAATTTCCGACTAATGGCTGCAGTAACCCAATCATTTTTTAAACAAAAACAGAGTATCACCTTTATTATCACATAAAAGAGTGTGCGCTTATTTGATCTTGTTTTCTGGCCGACAAGAAAAACCGCGTTGCTTAAAGGGGTGTGTATATATAAACCTATATCACGATAGTTAACCAAGTACTTTAAAACGTGTCCAAAATAGTCTGCAAAGATTCGTCGTGCCAACAGCATAAACAATTATCATTATACAGATTTGACGCGTTGTCTCTATTAAACGCAGAGCTACGACCTTGAATAGGTGATTTGGTGGTATTGTGTTCAACCCTGTCATATGGTTCGATTATGCGTATTGTCTGCATAGAGTTTAATTATTTGCTGGGTCTTGTTTGCAACAAACGGTAGCCTCACAAGCACCAGACAAATTAAATGTAAAAGAAGACCACTATTAACATTTGGGCAGGGTCTGGCTGTCACTACATGGCATTCTACGAAGATACGAAGATTTGTAGGTCTTCCGCGGACGCGCGAATATATATATATATATATATATAAATTGGGGTTCTCGACAGTGTGACTTAGCACGACATATGCACGGATAACACTTCCTGATCCCTCCATTCCGTGGCCACGAAGCGACTCATTTACTCCTTGCTCCAATGGACCTGTATATCCTTTTAAATAAGCTGAGAAGGAGAATAGGGTCGTGTGGACGACAGAGTGGAGTAGAGGGGTGTATGCTACGGAAGCCTCATCAGCGCCAGTAGCACGAGAAAAGCCTTCGGCGGACGGCGAGACTGATGGCTCGAGGCTGGCGGCAATTGGAAGCACATCGGTCGGGCAGCAGCATTACAGAGGACACCGGACGGAGATCATGGGTAGTCTCTCTCTTTTCGCGATTCGGTTCTCTGCAAAGCTGGACGACATCGCAATCTGCTACGATCTGAGACGGGCCCTCGCCCCTTGAGCCTACCCGCCACCGTCTACTGAGCCAAGTGCCTCTTCCGCCCCCCCCATTCAATCCCTCGTCGCCGCGAAAACGTCGACGAGAGCTTTTCGAGGAGCCACCCGCTTCAACCTGTCGTATTCTTCCGGATTCTAGCTGTTCTTTCCGGGCCCGCGGGACGCCGAGCAGCTCGGTTCTAAGCATCGGCAGTCGAACGGGAATCCGATTAACGCCTTTGTCCCTCGCCCAGTTCCAACGAAGGACTAGCGCTGCTTCTAATGCCGTCCGCATCGCCGCCTCAATTCACAACTTCGGGATACCCCTTCGTGTCTTTTCCGGCTATCTAGGCAACTGAAATCCCATCGCATTGTCTCTCTCTTTCTCTCGTGAGTACTTTCCCTTCGTTGAAAGATGTTAGCTTCCGTCCCAGCAGGGAAATGTTCGACCGACCCGCGTCACACAGAGAGGGTAACGAGCGACCTACATGCAGTGCGATCTGGTCCCTAAACGATATGAGCCTCTCATTGACCGTCGGCCATTTTTCTACGTGCCTCGGAGGTGAAATATTTCCTAGGCTTAACCGACGGGCTTTTCGGCTCGGCATCTCGTAATGGGTTATTGGAATGCAGCACAACGTAAGCAGCAGTGTTCTTATACTAAATTACAGTACACGGCCGCCTACTATACCGTATGCCAATCTTCGTTTATCCCGACTGTTCATAGGAGGCAGTACTTAAAAGTCCGTTCGCGTGCGAGCAACTTTTCGAGGGCTTGCTGTTGCGTGCCTGTAGCACTTACAGCTACCTAGACTTGGGTATGGCTGCACGGCGAAGGCAAATATCTCCTCGGATTGAATCGTGCCTAACCGTTCCGTTACTTTTCTAGAGAACTTCGATACTTTAATTAACCGATGCAACGTACTACAAGCGGACTAGCGCAGTTCACACGGTACGTAAAATATTATGCGATTCGTTAAATCAACCTGGAAAAGAACAGCGGACTATTAACAGACTTTCATTGCATCAACTAAACCAGCCAGCAGGTCTTTGCCAAAGTGGGCAATTGTCCCAACGAGTCCTATGGATTTAGCTAGACATCTGTAGGTTTGTATCGAAAAACTCTTAAAACCGTATGATTCGTATTCTAGCAAATGCACTCACATAGGATAGAGAAACAAATGCTCTAAATCACTTGATTTAACACATAGATTTCGCTGTTTACCGGGAGAAGCATTTTATATTCTTCAACACTAGAAATATCAACAATGAATCTTCTGAAACAGTTCATATACAGGCATATGTAAATTGTCTCGGTGATATATAAACATCCTTTCAACATTCATGCATGCAATAACACTTTCTTTTGTTTATATTCTCTATGCACACACATGATTGCCACTTTCGCTTATTTCCTGTGTGAGGAATTTGGTGGTTATGTGAGTATCTTATTCACCACGAGCAACAGGAGAATGCTTAGGGCAATCAACTTCGTTACTGTCTTCTGTGAGAGCTTTCATCAATTTTGCTTCTTTCTAACATTTCTCTAACACATACTTGACAACGTTTTCGCTAACTGTATCCATGGTCTCCATGGCAGAGCAGGAAAAGGAGTTAAGTGTTCAGTCTAGAAAAACTTGCTGAGACATACCTGCACAATTAATAGCCGACACCTTTAGCATAATTCACTAAGCACGCTTGAAATAGGCAGCACACGAAAGGCGAATGTATGCGATGCAATCCAGTAGGCGCAACATATAAATAAAGCCAATAGCAAACTAGGAAATGTCCATACACAAGCGATATAGGATACACGATAAACAAACGCGTTTTTGTCACGCTTTGTGACACACGGAGTCAGTTCACTTTAGGTTTGCTGGTAGGTGGCTGAGTGAGTAGTAAACTCGGGAGAAACGTAACCTTCTGGCAAGGAGAAGGGAACATGTTTTCCATTAATCGTAAACAACAAATAGAACACGAAGACGAAATCGAGATGACAAAGATAGCAACAAAAATGACTAAAATGCGACGAATACAACGAATCCACCTCGGAGACAAGCTATCGACGTATGCACGCGTTCGCCCGAAGAGTGGACGCCATTCGACGGGAGAACGCCTGGCTGGTCGGCTCGAACGCAGTGCCGACTCATTGCCGTGCGAATATCGTCAAAGAGAAAGCAGAGCCCAGACAGAGAGAGTCAAGGAGGGCCGACTGGTAATGATGAACACGACATGCAGCTATCGCTGCGGACAGCCGGCCACCAGACGCGTAACCAGGACGACGACGACGACGACGACAATGACGAGGGCGTCCTCTGATGACCGAGAGAGAGAAGAGAGCGAGGGAATGACGACGACGACGACGACAACAGCAGCAACAACAACAACATTGATGATGATTGTAATGATGGTAATATCAACTGATGATGCCCGGGGGAGGAAATTGCGGTAATGATTCATGGAGCAAATCTCATGATGATGATGAGACGGTTAGTCATCATGAGAATCCTGGTCGACCGGCCGGCAAACGGGCAAGCGTCGAATGAGCGCAGTCGAATGAGTTGGTGTTGGCCGTACGTGCCGGTTTGTGTGGCCGTTCTCGCGCCCGCTGCCGTTCAAGGCCGATGCCGTCCTGGGTTCTAAGCGGCGGAAAACTCTAGTGAGAGCCAACCGCCACCAATACCAGCGCTAGAACTCCAACAGTACTCGTTGACTTGTCGAACGGGATGCGTGGCGGGGGGGGGGGGGGGGTTTCCGTTCGGCTTCTGCACGTGGAATTTGGCAGGCAGAGTAACGATCGGGGTGGACGATGAGGCCGCGTCGGCAGCGACGGCGACAACGGGGGCCCAATTCCCCCGTTTGTCTTTGGCCCTGTTCTCCTCTTCGGGTCGTCGACGTCCTTTTACACCCCCCCCTTCCCCCGTTTGCCTTTGGCCCTGTTCTTCTCTTCGGGGCGTCGACGACCTCTCCCCTTCCACCCCTTCGTTTGGTGGGTGAGCCGACAATTGTCGCAGTGGCCAAAATGAGATATCATTGATCGCGGTCGCCAGGATTCGTCAGCGATTCAGCCGGCCAAACCCGGCCGGACGGCCTCCAAACGCCGGCGCAGGCTATCATCATCCATCGCTCTGTCGCAACCGCCAACTAGCGACGCCGATGCTGAATGAAGGCCGGCTAAGGGTGATAAGGGGCGCGAAGTGAAGGAAAAGAAGAAGACGGAGCAGGAGGTTAAAACGGCCGACCATAGACGGCAAGAGATACCAAACGGGGCCACTCTGATGAGTTGACGTAATAGCCGCCTAGCTGGCTGGCCGCCGTGAAAAAGCTTCCTTCTGGCGGAAAAAAGTTTCCGTTTGGAAAAGGGCAACCGAGATATTAAAAAAGTGCCCATGCTGGCTTCGCTGGCTAACCGAACGAAACAGCGTGTGCCACCACATGTTGCTCAGCAGCCCGAACGGCTCCGTCCACAGAGAGCATTACTGTGCCGTGTGAGAACGTTTTCTTGTCAATATATATATATATATATATATATATATATATATATATATATATATACTATATATATATATATATATATATATAGTATATATATATATATATATATATATATATATAAAGGATTGTTATTTGACCTTTGTATTAATAATAATGCGGTGTTGCTATTTGCAACACGTCTACAAATAGCGCATCAGTCTACCTTGAGATGCAGCAGCACTTCCCACGCTAAGCTACTACGCGTTCCCATTGATATCAAGGCAAAGTTTATGGTTACGTTGTTTTGCAATCATCAATGCGACAATAATCGATAGCCAATAAATAGTTTTTGCTAATAGCCTTCCACAAAAAATAAATGCTGAACATAACAAAGTTAGGGCACAATTTAGTGCGGCATAATGCAATAGACGTTGTTAACCAAATGTTCCCCAATATGAGAAATACCTCACTAGACTTATAGAGCTGCCGTTGAATTTTAGGTGGCGTGAAGGGACATGTGCGGTGGCATATGTCCGTTCACACCATCTAAAGATGAACAATCAGGCTTTGTAAACTATGGCTGCCTTTCTGTGTACGCTTGGCTGCTTAAGGGATCTAAGATTACTGTCTGCATTGTTAATATCACACATGGTAGGATGCAATGACTTAAAGGCCTGCTCTAGTGCGTTTGAGTTTAATGTTCGGCTAAGCTGTCGTTGGTCTTCGGTTGTATTGTGGGGTAATAGGTCAAAAGTTACTTTGCAATGTGTGCTATATAGGTCGGATCAGTGAGGGTGTTCTCGGTGTTTTCTTTTTCCTTCGCGCATAGAGGAGACATTATTAGTCCGTAACCAGGTTACCTACTTGCAATTTGTGTAGTGGGCTATAATGGCTCTTTTGAAAAGCTTGAAGCAGTTAGAAAACCGTGGCAGACCGTTTAGCCGATTTTCAGATAGCCAAGATCGGAACTTAGATCTTATCAGCGTTCTGTGTTCATCGATTCTGTAGAATAACTGGAATTAATAGATTAGAAAAACATATCCCGTTGAATGTTTAATAAAATTAGCTATTGTAATGTAAAAAAACAACACCAGGGGCTAAGAGCTTTATTTATTTTATTAGCATACCGTGACTTATGCACACTGCTCGACAGACTAGCCCATAATTCGCCGGGAGCTCAGCATTACGAGGCATGCTAGCATAAGTTATAAACAAATTAGTTCTGATCCCAAAGCCATTGATAACAACATATCGTGTACACAGCTGAGGAGAAGGATAGTCCCAATAGAGTCAGGCGTCCCTAAAATCTTCCGGTTGCTTCGGTCCATCGTTTAAAGCATTGTTCTAAGTATGATGATTAAAACTGACCCCGAGTTTATAGAAGCACAGGAGTAAAGTTAAAGGAAGAGACAAACATCCCTTTTGAGAAAGTGACACCGCTAGTGTTAGGCCTATATATATATATATATCTTACTTGATTTATTTCCACGCCAGGTTGGGTAAAGCTTTGCCCACACAAGCTGGATCTCGTATGATGCAATTGGCGCTATTTTCATATCGAAGAGAGCTTGCGCTGCCTTAATCGAGAGCATCTGGGCCTTCTTAAGGGCTGTCGCCGCGATCAAGGCTTTTCGAGTCCTCTCCTCTCTGTGTGCAGCGAAGGTCTTGCCTGAGGGGGTCACTGTGATGCCGAGATATGTAAACTTATTTACATAGTTCAGGTCCTGTCCGTTTAACCTAAGTGTATCGGTCAGGGCCAGCCTGCCCGCGTGCCTGAACTTCATGGCTTCTGTCTTCTGCATATTTATTTCAAGGCCTACTACGTTTACATACGCCGATGAAGTAGCGAGCGCCTGTTGCAGATGGTATCTGCTGCTACTGTAGAGTACTAGATCGTCGGCATACATAATTATCTTGACAGCTGGGTGCCGGGTCTGTATACGTGCTGGTAACTCGGCTACCAGTATACAAAAAAGCAAAGGGCTGAGATTATCGCCCTGGGCAAAGCCTGTCATTATATATATATATATATATATATATATATATATATATATATATATATAGCCATTTTGGCCTAACACTAGCGGTGTCACTATATATTGGTTAAATCGTTTTTCTTCAATCATGAACGGTGGGAACATGACATTTGCGCCTGGGCCCTGCGAACGTGTGTCGAGCGTGTGCACGTATATATAAGACGTGATTGAGAAAGAAACATATTGTTGATGCAAACCAAGCCTCGTAACTAGCAAAGCACTGTTTATGGCCCGAGTCGATATACCCGAGCATGGCAAAACGGAACGACTATGACTGTCTTGAGTTTGTGTGCCAATCAAGACTACTGGGCTCTAAATTGAACATCGTTGTCGTTGTTGTCTAGCGTTGATGTGCACCTCGGATGTTATTCGTATGAGAGTATTTCAAACGGAAGAGGGTTCGAAACGACGCCGACGACTACGATGACGACGATGATGATGATGACGGCGGCGGCGGCGTCGTCCGCTTCTAAATGACGTCTGGTACTGCGGGTATCAGTTGGTACACTGCTGCCGAAACCGGGTCACCGAGCACGGCAGGCGGGGCTAATTAGTCAGCCGCGCTGCTGCTGCTGCCGCCCCTAATTGAGTCTTCCGCTTCCTCAGATGCGAAACGGAGTGGGGTCCGACGCGCGGGGGACGAGTGGGGCACGAGGCGCCCAGGCAAGCCGGTTGGTCGAGCGCCGCCATCGCCGTCGTCGTCGTCTCTGCATTTCATCGGCGGATGCTGGTTGGTTGACAGCCGACCCGAGCACCCAGCCGCCCCGCGCACGGCCTCATGACGCTCTGGACTAAACTGACCCAACGCTCCCCCACCGCCCACTCCGTCCTCCCTCCCCGACCTGTTTCAGGCGATATACACTAGAGCTCCATCACCAGAGCGCCGTTGCCCGGTATACTGGGAAAGGAGGGGAGGGGGGGGGGGCAGGGGGTGCGTATATCCTGGCCGGCTTCTACTGTCTCCGTTTCTCGCCCGTCCGCCCGCCCGCCCGCTTTCTCGCTTGCTCGCTCGCTCTATGCTTAATCAATAGAGAGTAATTGGCAATCGGTGGCGCAGCAAGTTGGTTTGGGGCGCGCAAGAGCCAGAGTCAATTCCGGGTCAAACAGTTGTTTGACTACGTTGTTGTTGTTGTTGTTGCTGTTGTTGTTGTTGTTGTTGTTGTCGCTGTTGTTGTCTTCTTCTTTGTCTTCTTCTTCTTCTTCTTTCGAGTACGATGTTGATGTGGACGTAAACGTAACTGGCCACCAGCAGAGGCACATCGTGGCCTTCGCATTTCGTTCCTGTTTCGGTACACTACCAGATATACAGGACAGATTGCAGATGGCTGCTGAAACACGCACTAGTTGCAGGTCTTCTTCTCACCCCACTCCCCCCTCTGCCCCCCAACAGATCCTAACAGGACCTAATATGACGTTGACTGATATGAACAATTGCTTCATCTTCGTCTTCTTTTTCTTTTCTGCAAATAAAATAAACATTCGTTGTTCGTTAAGTTGTTCGATGTCGACGTACATTTCGTATTGGTTAATTACATGCTAGTGTTAGCTAATATAGCGACTTGGCTGTTCGAATCGCACTACAGGTCGTTGTCACATAACTTTAGACTAGTTTTTAGTCTTGTAGAGTCGTCGTCGCGGTGCCTACTCATGGTAATGAGTAAATTCGCTTGTTGGTTGTGTAGTCGTTATGCAGTTTAGCCAAGCGGCCTGGATCATCCAATACATCACATCTAATTTGGCAAGGCTCTACAAATGTTTTGCTTTTCAATCCGAAGAATGTACGGTGTGTTTTTGTGTATGTGTGACTGTCTGACTGTCTTGACATCCACCGCTTCCAGCCGAGGTGTCGAAGCCAGCCAGCAGATTATTGGGGGGTGCGTCTTCGGTTTCTGAATCACGGCGTGACTATCGCCGTCCTCAGTGAGTGGCCCAGTCAGTTGTCGGTCAAATGCGTGAGGACGATCGGGTAGGTCTGTGGACTGCATTCCAAAACCGCCATTTCCGCCGTTAACTCAACCGTGTCGCATGCTATTCCATACTGCAGTGTGAAAACTGACTGACATTAGAAATATTCAGTTTTAGTCTCACCTCCTCCAGTGCCAGGATAGGCAACATGGCTGGGCCGGTCCGGGTCAGAGCCCAGAGTAGTGTGTACCTGTGTGATTGCTGCCCTCGACGCCTCGCGTTGTTCCGTGCGCGGTATGCTGCCGCTCAGCACGCTATGAGTCTACCGTTAGTCATGATACGCTTTTGAAGACAAGCTTTGTTGCGCGACATTTTCTCCTCTATTCGGTTGTGGAACAGGCGTAAAGCACAGGTAGCCAGCCATCTTTAGTTGCGCTTAAGTGTGTGTCGTGCAGTAGTATCGATGCAGGTTGCTGAGATTTTCTCCGTCCTTCTGTTTCACTGCAACATGTATCGCGATGTCTCAACGCCTGGCAACAGCCACGTGGCCGTTGGTTTCGTGGCTTTCCTATTTTCACTGTACCTTATCTGGTTATGTGCTTCTATTTTTTTAGTTAACATCATTCTAGTTCATTGTCTAGAAATTTCGTTGCTACTGGATGGCCTAAAATGTCTAGGGCTCATCTGACAGTGTTTAGCATATACTAGGGCTCATCTGCCGATTTCAGTGTATGTACATATATATAAACGCAAATTATTATATTAACGAATGTATGGCCGCATAATTATATAACAGTACCAAACGTGTCCATTGGATAATTTTCGAAATTATCTGCTGTCCATTTGTAATGGCGTTTACTCAATGGAGTGGAAGTTTTCCATAAAGTCTTCTACATACGATGGTAAAGTCACAACGCATTTATATGTAGCCAAAGGCGCTTAGCTAACCAGGCTGTTCTGTTCGTAATAATTGACGCGTCGATTTCTGACGAACCTGATATTTTTGTAAGGTGTTCTGGCTTCACAGAAGTTACAGCTCCGCGTTTCAGCCTGCTGCGGTTGCCAGCTGCCTTGGTAATAAACAAAAAACCTTCACAGTAGCAAAGCTATTCAAACCAAAACAGATACTAGTACGAAACGTTTATTAAGGACGACTGGTCAAACAATTGGTTTACGCATTTGGTTAAACGTCACGGCACATAAAACCAACATTGCCAGACTAGTAAACCTTAAAGTTTTATATTAAAAGTAAAACGTACAACGGCTACCCTGTCTCCGCTCCATTAAGGCCGTTTTGTTCACATCGTATGTCGAGATCGACAGACGTTGTTTTAACCAGGGACAACGATTTCCTATCACAGGGCGGACGGGCTCAAAAAGTGCCGACGTTACGTGCAAATTAGCCTGATTGTCTGATCCAAATGCTCGGAGCACCCAGAGTTTCGAACGCGAGAGAACAGAATTTGTAAAGCAGAGCACCCGGCTGATTAGTATTTTCTGAGCTCACTGGTCTCCGCAAAGTTCGGACGTGCCGCCAACTACATACAACATAGAAGTGGGTGGCAGGCAGTTGGTGACGAAACTATATGGTTAACTTCCTCAAACAGTTTTGCTTGCATACATAAACGTGCGTCTCTCTACAGCGACGCAGATACACAGAGTGATTTGCTGCCGATGGCTACACGTTAGATTACAAACGACAAGCCCTAGCAAACCTAGTTGGTGGCAGAAAAAAAACTAGTCGGCTACGACGCTGATGCACATAAAATGTCGCGCACCAGCAATGCTGGTCAATTGGTTTTGTTGGAGTTCACACCAATGTAACGGCAGCACAGCATATCAGAGTACTTGCATGACGTGCTACAATAGTCAAACATTGCCAAGCGTTTCATCTTGTATCAAGCTGTATCTCTAGTGACTGGGGACTCTGTTTGAGGCTCGGACAGTAGAAGTAGCGGCAACAACGGCGGCGGCAACAACAACAACAACAACCACCACCACCACCACCACCACAATAACAACAACCACCACAACTATAACAGCCTTGCAGTGGACACGTAGATAGACTTCTTCTCTGTGAAACGCCGGCTCTCTCTCTCTCTCTCCCCCTCTCTCTCCCTCTCTGACAGGTAACGCGTGCCTACGTGGTGCCCGCTTGTGTAGTACTGTCGATTCGCCGCCACAGCCAAATACACCAAAGAAAGGCCCTCCCTCCCAGAGTCGTCGCAGAGTCGTCGGCCGAAGGAAGACAGGAGAAGCAGTAACAACAGTACAGCTGGCCGGCAGTAGCCCCTAACGCTTTGCAGTTTATGGAGACGCCTTATAGGATTGTACAGGATGAGACAAGATTGCGAAGAGTAGGCCGGCCGAACATGACAGTCAGCGAGTCAATTCCGACCGAGTCCGTTGTTGTTTCGTGACGTCCCAGGAGGCGCCTAACACTGAGAGAGATGTAAGGAAGGGAGACGAGAGAGAGGGAGAAAAAATACAGCGAACCTAGAGAGAGAGGCGAGAGAGAGGGATGCACACACCGAAGGGCTCAGACGTAACACGAACAGAGGAGGCTTAAGGCTTTCTACCGAGAAAACGAGAGAGAGAGAGAGAGGTCTGAAAGAGAGAGAGGAGAGTCTCGGAGAAAAAATAGCGGAAGTAGCGAGATCTTGTCGACCTCCTCCGTTGCACTGCTACTGTGCGTCGTAAGGTTATCGCTGCCCTGCCCAGTCGAAGGTCAGTCGGTCGGTATGTGGCCTGCGATTGTGTGTGTGTAGCGTTCTGCCGGGCGTCATGTTGGACTTGCCAGCCCTCCTCGAACTCCTCCAACTACTACTACTGAGAGTTCATCGACACTCTCCAAGCGAACGGGGCATGCCGACCAGTCGTCAGCTTGGTCTGGCTGCCAACGCTACAACCCCCCATTGCCTGCCTGGCAATGCTGCTATAGGTAGCCGCTCTGATACACAGACTTGGCCAACCGCGCTGCGTCTTGCACTAAACCTTGCACCTCATGTTTTATATTCGCCCTCTGTAAATATATCTCTTACTCTCTCTCTCTCTCTCTATATATATATATATATATATATATATATATATACATATATATAAAGCGAGAGAGTGGAGTGCGTAACAACTCAGACTGTTTTTCTTTTTTCGGGAAGTTTCCTTGTCATTGACATTGTTTTCCCGAGCTACTACTGCCTCGTATTCGTTCAAGTCGCAAACGCGTTCCACAGTATGGTCCGCTCTTTGCGTTATGTCGGTCTTGTTGAACGACGACAGGGACAGGGCTGCGAACACAGACCAAGAAGATCAGTCGAGGCGGCACTGCAAGACAACGATTGTCGTTGCTTTGGCTGTGTTCGATGTCGACCTATTTGCTGGCAATGTTGGCAGAACATGAACATCTGAAGGCTGAAATAGTGCTGTAGCAGCAGTAACAACCCGCGACATACTAGCGGTGTTCGGTGCAATTATTTCGGAGCAACTGGGTTGCTTGCTCACGCATCCGTGCCAAAGCGAAGATTCCCAAAGCGATCGTTCCTGTTGTTAAGCAGATGATTGGCGTGTATCTGGAAATGCAATTGTATATGCATCGCCTGCAGATATGCATGTGTGGGTGGTGTGTGGTTGGTGTGTCCGGGTGTGTGGAGTTTGTGGAACGAGCGCAAATTTGAAATGAGATTGGATACGAGCGGAGTCGCGCATCGTTTCAATTCATCAACGACCACTCATAACGACCACGACGACGACGACGGCGAACCTGGACACTGGAACTGGAATGGCTCACCTCGACGACACATCGGCAATGCAACTGCAATGTTATTAATCATGTTTATGAAATTCATATCCACCACTTGGCGTGCGGCGTTTGGGTTCAAACGAACAAAGCGAGCGCCAAGTAAAAGTAAAAGTAAATACAGACGAAAACTAGACTAGGACGGAGAGCGTCGGTGGGTTGAGAATGATACCGATCAAGCTGTCGTTGACAGCGTCTAGCGCATCTACGCCGCCACGTATTGAAGATGTTGTCGCTTATGTCGGGGTGGTCGTCGCATCTCACATGTGAAACACAATTCCCGTCGAGCAGCTACACACGCCCTAGTACGGCACGAAGTATCTCTCTCTCTATCTCCCGCTCATGTCTCTGCATTGTTGTTACCGTTGTTGTCGTTGTTGCTGTTGTAGTTGTCGTAGTTGTTGTTGTTGTTGTCGTCGTCGTCGTCGTCGTCGTCGTCGTTGTTGTTGTTGTTGTTGTGTTGTTGTTGTAGTAGTGTAGTTGTGTTGTTGTGTTGTTAGTGTCGTTGTTGTTGTTGTTGTCGTCGTCGTAGTCTAACCTTTGATCTCACAATCGCCTCCGCAGCTAGAGAGCTGGAGCCAAACAACGCCACAACTAAGTGTCGAGAGCAGAGCGCAAGAAGAGATAGCGAAACCCCTAGGTCCTTTCAACAGCACAGTACACGTGTTTCTGCGGCATTTGTGTGCATGTCAGCAGTCCGCGTGAACACAGCCGTCTGGCACAGCCGTAATATCACAACAAGCACAAGAAGAACTACAACGGTTACCGTCGAAAAAACAACAACAACAACAGCATTAGTAGAAACGACCATAACAACGACATTGACAAAAGCAATTACAACAGCGACAACGTTGCACGCTTATCGCATAAGATTCTAGTTAGTTATTTGATTGACAACGCCTCGCGCCTTCATGATGAAGTGCGTTCTGACGCGTTACCATGCTGGTGCTGCGTGGGCCGGATTTTTCTTCATCCGATGGCCACGACGTTTTGCATGCAAGGGTGGACGTCGCTTACACGATTGATGTATTTTCTCTTGCTAGGCACCTATTCAAAACTCGTAAAGACAAGACATATGCTGTATATATATATATATATATATATATATATATACACAGCACCTGTCTTGTCTTTACGAGTTTTACGTATATTAATAAATAGTATATTCATTTAATATGCATACCGATGAATTATAGTCGATCACCTTTTAAAGATTAAAAACATGCTTCTTAGATTAAGCTTATATGAAGGTGTGAATAGGTGTGGATGTTTCACGTATATTTGCGGATAATATGTTTGCCATTTCTTGGTCTGATGATTCGATTCTGCAGTTGTAGCTGGTTGTAGGGATTTTCAACAGCTGGCCATTGCGGCTTCTGTAATGATCTGTCTGGTGTGTAGTGTATTATTTGGCTAGGCCTTTAACGTTTTTGTCGGCTAATATATAAACTCATTATTATATGCACACCTAGCGAACTCATTTTAGGAGATACTCAGAATTCAAAGAAGAAAAAACCTGAAAGTTGTTGTTGAAATATAAATCGACAGCCCACGCTAAATTACTAATTATGACTGTTAAGTGAACACAACTGCATCTGAATAAAGACTTTATTAAACAATTAAATGTGCCCTTTGATGTTTAGCAATTCGCTGCTGTCTATAAGTTTCTTGACACCCAACTAAAGTTGAATGGTCTAATTGCATTGTTTTGCGTAATTTGAAGTTGGCCGATTTATTCCTGTCCAACTGTATGCCAACGCTGATCACAAAGGAAACTTGTTTTATCCATGAATGTGGCATATTTTGACAGGAAGCACAGGTGTCTTATTAAAAATACGGGTGCATTGCAATCCATTTTTTATTAAAGGAAACTATTTCAAGTGTATGTTCGAAGTCTTGTGTGTCTTTATTGTTATTATAAGCAGTACTGATTAGAACCTGTTATTTCGCATCTCACTAGGCAAGATATAGGGGTTGAACTATTTCAGACTGGCATCTTCTCTAAGTATTTTCATGTGGTACGGCTATATAAACAATTCCACCACATTCTATTGCTTTGGCTCGTGACTTTGATATACACTGTAGCTGTCTACATATAAACAAAGGTGTTTCTTTGTAAAAAGGTCGTGGCATCAGCTATTTTTGGTCGCATATGATCTTCTGGTGAGTTCGTGATTTGACCACTTTAATATATAGGCGAACATTCGCCAGTAGTCGATTGGTAGCACCATGCTCCCACGGCTTCGATGTAATGTCAAAGTAATACCGAGCCTGGGGGGGGGGGGGGGGGGAGGAATCCGGGTTTAGTGGGTTTGCGAGTCTCATACTAGTCACGCAGGCTGCTAGTGGCGCATGTGCATCATGCATTCCCGAAACCTCCCAGAACAAAAAGCAAAAAAAGCACCATGCTGTTCCTATCAGGCTCATAAACGCTGCAAATGTAGTCTTTTTGACTAGACTGCTACATTCTGGTGGCATCACACCATTGTACCAACTGGCACTTTCCTATATCAAACGTATGAACTATACTATTTCTATAAATGTGTACCATTGATTGTGTACACACACACAGTTCGTCTGTCGTCTATACGATCATTTGCGTCGTTATTTTCTAAAACGACTAAGTAGGTGTAATATATATTCGTGTTCATGCCGTTGACGACGGGTGAAACGGTCTTTGACTATTTGGAATACTCCGTCCGCTATCGGTTTGCGAGGGCGAATGCCGCTAGTTATTTTGTCGTCGTTTTGCTTTGTCGTACGTTTCGTTTGGCAAGCTGAGCTATTTGAAGGCGTACGTTCATGCTCCACCGTGCTGGCTTTGCTAAACATGTGACTTTCAGCCGCCACTTTGCCTCGCTGAGCTGGCGGCCTGGTTCTTGTGGGCCATTGGGAAGCTTAGTGCCTGGTGACGTTCCTGGTGAACGTTCTTGGCGCGACGTGCTCTTAGGTGGTCTTGGGCCTGCGGTGCTGCTATGAGGCATGGCCACGGTCACTGCTGCGCTGGAAACGACATCATCATCACTGTGGACAGTTCGTGTTGTCAGCATCGTAGCTTGGTGTATTGGTGGTGGCCTGCCAGTAGCAACTGATGCGTGTAGCGCCGGCTCCTTAGTTGCTCGTAAGCTCTTCAACGAGTGCTTGTATTCGTTGTTGTTGTTGTTGTTGTTGTTGTGTTGTGATTACGACCTAAAGCCAGACACTCTCAGTGTGTCTCAGTTATCGGATTTGTTTTTTCAATTTGTTTTCAAGTTCAAACGTGGTTTATTCACGGAACTGCGTTTCACAACGCATACGTTCTCGGTAAATAAAAATGGTTGAAAAAAAGATGAATCAAACAACAAGCAGATAATTACTCTCGACAAAATCCAAAGAGTGCTTTGTATAAGCACTTTACACACAATGGTATTACAGTGGTTAATGATTTACACAAGAACTTCAAAGCAGCAATTGGTGCGTTTGTTAGAACGCCGAACACCACATGAGGCAACAAACTTGCAAATATAACACACAAACGAAGTAGTCGTTCACGTCGTTAACGAGTGTTTGATCGCTGCCATAGTACACCACAACTATACGCCCGATTCCTATGCAATAACCAACTATACGGCTGTAGAGGCTGTCTCTGAGCTTGCGCAACATACTTTTCAAGTTAATCCGGCTAGGACTATATATATATATATATACAGGCAATGAATATCTTACGTTCGAACGGCCGCATACTGTTTGACGGCCTGTTGTAATTGGCCTCAGAAACCAAAAACCACTCCGATCTACCACCGCGTCGTCAAAAGATACCGAGAAGAGAAAAACAACGTCAGTATAAAACATGGCTGCAGTGTATGATGACGACAGCATCCCGATGCGGCGTACGATAGGTTTGTGTGAGCAGTAGGGAGTTGTGAATGGAAAATTGACATGGCGGGACTAGACTACTCGAAAGCACCGTCAGACGTGCGAGTAGTACAAGGGCTTCGGAGAAAACAGAACCATAAATTGAAGCCTCTATAGCGACTCGACGAAAGGCGAAACCCCGCCACGGAGTAAGAACGACACGACCCACAAGCAGCCAGTCGGATGGTCGAACAATGCCGCCGTGCTGGGAAAGAAGAGGTGACAATAGGCGGCTACTACAACAACATTTGAAAAGAAGACTCGAGCGTTATTATTATTAGCGTTCAATGGAAGCGATGTAAATCCTTTGCAAGATATGATTGACTCTTAAAATGCTCTTTATGTAATAATAATCTTCGCCGTTAACGCATTCCGTGCACGACTCACTACTCTCTCGATATATATATATATATATATATATATATATATATATATGTACACGTATACTATAAGAGGGTGGGGTCCGGCGTTGACCGTGTAGCACGAGAAGCCGATTTCTGACTTCTGACAAGGTGAACGTTTAGCTAGAATCAAAACATTTTTTTAAGGAGGTTGTTTTTAATTCTAGGCCATCCTCCGTCCCCTACGAGCTTGGAACTTAACCTGAGGTATATATTCAATGCACCGAGGGCAGGACATGTTAAATATCTAGGGTTTCTCCAAACAGTCTTTGTGGCAGCATAGCCGCTGACTCTCAGCGGTATAGTTTATCATCTTTGCTCAATGAGCATCGCTTAAATAATGTTCGATCAACAACATGGATCGAACCGGCGAACACCCCGATAGATGACAACTATGACTAGCGCACTAGTCACCTAGACCACGCTGCCATTAATAAACGTTTAGGCTAACTTTGCAGTACTTTGTTACCGGTCAACCACTACAATAGCTAATTAGAGTGCTTAGGTTTTCCATATACTTTATTAATAAGAGTAACAATAATTATTTATATAAGGAATAACGCTGCTCCAATTAATATCTTTGATTCGATTAACACCCGTTCTGACCTTAACATGTTATACTACCGCTTAATGGATTATAATATAAGCATTCATAGTCCATATATATTATAAAACTCAAATTTATATATGCACATTGTACAGTATAATATATATATATATATATATATATATATCAGAAGTAAAAAAATATATATATACAGGGTCTATCATAACAATATGAACATAATTTAAGGTTTGGTAGAACTCGGCAATAAAATATTTTTCCTATATATATATATATATATATATATAACTTTGTTTAATTTAATTGTATTAGTACTTTGTTTGTTAATGGACTGACGAAAACTATAGCTCTGGCTCATCGGAAATTTTCTAGTTGCACTTTGGGACAAGCCCTTTAGACCTGGCGGTCATATTCTAAACCAACTATTATACAACACTAGTCAACATATTAGATCCGTTTTATGCAAACGAGCCTGATGACGCTAACGTCTTGTATTTCGCGTACCTATATTACTAAAAGCGGCCAAAGAGCATATGAGTATCGCCATCCACGAATCCGTGCAGCTCTGACTTAGAATTCAGGACCTATAGTGACTAGAAACACACGAATGCCCTTGCATGTAGTATATAGAGAATGGCGCAGCTGTACTTATAACGTAACGCCACAAGAACGACGCATTGGAGTGGAAATACCATACAGTATATACATGCCCGACATCCAGTTAGTGCGGCTCTGAAAATCGTCGCGTCGCCTTTGTCCAATATTGTAGGTATGACGAGATATATTTCGCCTTCAGAGGACAAGGACCAAGCGGGCTGGGGGTGTATGAGGGTTTAACGGAAGAGTACAAGCAATGTTCCCGCGCACAAGCCCGTAGGCTGCTGCCATTGCCGCAAAGTATTCACCAGTACACGATGGCCTCTGCTGGCCGCTGCTGTCCCGCGGAGGAGGTGTGTGGCCCGGATGGAAGCTGGCTGAGACAGCGGAAAAGACCGCTTGCGTCAAGGCGTCCCTCAACGTTGGAGATCAGCGTTCTCGCGCAAATCGCGTCGAGGGAAGAAAGCGAACCGAGTCCAGAGATCTGAAGGGCGAGCCTTAGGTTTTCCAGGGCTAGGCTTATACCAGCCAGGCTACCAGCCTTATCTGCTCATCTAAACTAGATGCAAGAGACATGATGAGATAGAAGAGAAATAATAGAACGTTGACAGAGGATGGAATAGAGGGAAAGAAAAATAGGACAGAGGAAAAGGAAAAAAGGGGTTTGTACGTACGAGGGCTTTGCTTTCGCCTTTGTTCTCGCTGTGCCCTCCGTAAAAGTCTAGCCCAACGTTTTTCTCTTTGCTATGTCATCTCTCTAGCAGTGATGACGGCAGCAGGCTCGTTTTCCAAGCCTCGGCTTTTGGCTTCTCCTTCCCCCTCTTTCTTCCTCGCTTTTCTCTCTCTCTCTCTCTCTCTCTCTCTTCATTTTCGTTTTCGTATTTTATTTTTTCCTCTTTATTTTCTTTTCTGGCTAAGTCTGACGGCGCTGACGACAACAACAACCACGCCACGACCTCAGCAATGCACACACTCTCTACCTTCTGCACTTTTCTTCCTCTTCTTTCTGTCCTCAACTCAGCTCTCCGCCGCAGCGGGGCCGAGGGTAAAGTTCTGCCGTCCTGAAGAGACCGAACGTTGGACGAGCTAGAGACCTTTCAGGCTTGTCCAAGGCCATCTGTCAAGACTGGTCTAATATTCGCCCGCAGCTCGCAGGCTGCAGCAGGTGCGAGGCAGGTAAACGAGGGTTCTTTTCTCATCCCCGGGCTCACGGCACCTGCCTGCTATTTCGTCATACGCGAGCCGTCCATGGGCCGCCCCTGTTATGGACATGCGAATGGGAAAGAGGGTAAGTAAGCGGCAGGAGGAAACGGTGCTTTTCGTTTCTATGTAGGCTAGTGGGGCTGTTCGGAGCCCTGCTCGTAGCCTGCCCTATATATGGGCAAGCAACCGGCCGGCCGACCGACCAACCGGCCGCTACCATCGGCGCGACCAACAGCAGCCACGACCACGACCAACACCAAGGCAAGGCCGGGCATAGTAGGAAGTGTCGGCGCCCAGCGACAAAACGACGACCGACGGCGAAATGGGAACGAACGAAGCTTCAGAGCAAAGCTCGGACCGGCTAAATGCCATGGGTGCTATCGCGCGGGCGCGGGCACACGCACGCACCCTCCCGCCTTTCTCTTACAGCTTCAGGACTCAAACCTTCATAAAGGCCAAGCCGGCCTGCTGCTGGTGCTTCCGCAGGTACGCGGTATTGGCGCATCGACTACAGCTCCGGCTTCCCTATGTTCTGCCAGCAGAGATGGAGAAGAAAGTAGAAGAAAAAAAATTGACCCGTGATATTTCCTTGAATAAAGCGTATTATTAATAATAATAATAATAATAATAATAATAATAATAATAATAATAATAATAATAATTTGCTCATATGTATATATATTATTAGTTGGTCGCCGCACAGTATCAGGTGCCGCACAACAACACGGCAATGCACGCTCACCGCAACACGAGCACCTACCTGCCTACCTATTTTGCCGGCACCATTTCACCACAATTTCGACAATCTGCCCAAGCATCTATAATACAACGAGTGCTCGTACGCAGCTCTACTGCAGCTGCGTTGTTCTCTTCTACTCGCTTTCTCTCTGGCTCGTTCGCTCAGTCTGCCGGTTTTGCCCGTGTGTGTGTGTGTGTGTGCCTCACGTTTTGGGTAGAGGGCGGGGGTGTCGAAAAGGATGGCCTTGTTCTTGAAACCATTCGCTGCCGCCCCGTCACAATAGCAGGTCATACTTCGCTTCTGTGTTGGTTTGTTCGGTCGTACGTTTGCCGGCCGGCGCGGTGCTCGTCTAGTAGTAGCTCAACTGAGTACGGCTCGCTCTACTGGCTCAGAATGAAGTTCTGAGCCTTGTAGTTCCCTCATTTCATATTAGTCGTGCAGCAGCAGCAGCAGCGGATGTAAAGTTAGGCATGGTACGCAGTTGTACCAGCAGTTGTGGTGGTAGTCATCATCGTCATCGTCGTCGTCGGGGTGACAGTCATAGTCCCTTAAATTGCGTTACGTTCGCTTTGGGCATCTGGGTGGCCTCTCTGTTTATCATCGTTGTCGTTGTCGGTGTCATGGCTTGCAGACGGCAGTCCTCTGAGGGATGGCCTGTTCGTGGCTCGTGGACTGTGGCATTGTGTTTTCGTTTCGAGAGACAGGGGGCGAGATCGGAGGAAAAGCCGTCCGGGGTGGGTGGGAGGCGGGGGGGTAGAGAAGTCCGTTCTGCGCTGTCGGTATCTAAGCCGACCGCTCGCCTAAATGGTGGCTGAGGACTGACTGGGGGGTGGGAGGGAAGGGGGGGTAACCTCCAGCCACCGGCCGGCGACAACGGCGGCGGCGGCGGACGGCGTGTACAGACAAACACGTCATTCGCTCACATAGCCATAACAGGACGGGCAGAAGTCACCAAGCAAGAGAGCGCCTCGTCGTTTGTCAGGACCTGGCGCTTCGTCGTCACGAGATATACGAGGCTTAGGCTGCTTGTCTGCCCCCCGCCAGTTCTTCCTCCTTTAGCCCTTCTTCGCTTGATTCGTTCGTTGACCAGCCAGTCTCAGATCTAACATAAGCCTAGGGAGAATAGTTTACAAACGAACTACTATATATATATATATATATATACATATATGTGTATATATATACATATATATATATATATATATATATATATATATATATATATATATATATATATATATATATACATATATGTGTATATATATATATACATATAGATATGTGTATATATATATGTATATATATATATACATATAGATATGTGTATATATATATATATATATATATATATATATAACGATGATGCATATCAGATATTCTCATATATACACGGTTTATATATAGAACGAAAGGTCAATTTAATGCAGGAACAATAGTGAGATTTTGCCAATGATGCCATATTCTCCTTCTTTTTTTGTGCATGTTAAGAATTCAACGGTTGCTTCGTCGTTTGCTTCGCCGCATCTACAGCATTGTACCACCAGCTTGGTCTACGACGCCAGCAGCGATTGCTGTAATCCGTAGGATAGCAGTAGCATTAGTCGCAGGTCATCAGTGGGAGTAGCACTAACTCAGCGCAACTTCAAATCAAACGTTTGTTCCGACGCTAAAACATATAAGTAATAACGCACAATTTTGAATTCGTACATGGAGTAGTCGTAGTAGTAGTAGTAGTAGTAGTCGTAGTAATAGTCCTGCAACCATGGTACTGCCAGGTGGGGACTTTTGGAAAAACCTCAGATATTTCAACATGTTTGTGCCCTTGCGTGTGCATTGAAGATATGCCTCACCGTGATGAGTCCACGCCCGTAGGGAGCAGAATTCTCGAATGAATTGTTCTCTGCGTCGTTGCTTCTGGTGTGTGTTGTCTCGGCCGTGGCAGCCACACAGACAATAATAATAATTGTAGTAGTAGTAGTAGTAATAATAATAGTAATATTAATAATAATACTTTTTATTATTATTATTATTACTATTATTATTATTATTATTATTGTTATTATTATTACATTTATTATCATCATAATCATCACCACCATCGCCGACTCCGGTAAACTATTGAGCGGTCGGAGAAGTACACTGTCGCGAATCGTTGTTGATCCGACCTTAGCCGGTTTGACGAAGCTTTCCAGCGGTAGGTACGGCCTGCCGTCGGAGACAGGATTGGTGCTATGGTCTTAGCAGTTGCTGTTATCGCTGTTGTCGCTGTTGTTGTTGTCGCTGTTGCTGTCATTGTTGTTATTGTCATTGCAGTTGACGCTGTTGTTGTTGTTGTATTTGCTGTTGTTGTCATTGTTACCGTCGTCGTCGTCGTCGGCGGTGGCGGCGAGGGCGGTAAGCTCTCCTTATCATTGCTGCGACCAGGCCCGTCTTCGTAGACTGTTGCTATTGTCACCGCCTGGGTCGTCATTCGCTCGCTGCTGCTGCTGTCTGTCTGCCGACTGTTGAGGTTTGATCCTTTCCATTCGTGCGCTAGTCGGTGGGTGGCTGGCCGTGTTCGTGATCGCGTTTTTGTTGTTGTTGCTGCTGCTGCTGTTGTTGTTGTTTTTGAGGACGAGAACAACTTTGAGCCGCTTTGCTGAGTTGTTCCTTTTTTCAGTAGCAGCAGAACTCCATACGGGGTACGTACAGACGCCGATGACGACGAGTACAGAAAAAAGTGCGCGTACCTCAAGCCCCCCCCCCCCCCATCCCCCCCAACGATACAAGCTATTTCTACACGAACTGTTGTTGCCCAACTATCAGTCTTTGTCGGCAAGACGACAGGGAGGGATCAAACGAACGCGCTGAAAGACTTAGCTATCCGTAGCGTCCAAGGTTCCTGCGACGGCCGCCAGCCTGCCCAGATGGATGACGTCGACATGTGAACTAGAATCATGCCGACGATAACATATCATAGAAACGATGCGTCAACAACAACAACAACAACAACAACAACAACAACAACAACAACAACAACAACAACAACAACAACAACAACAACAACAACAACAACAACAACAACAACAACAACAACAACAACAACAACAACGACGACAACAACAACAACAACAACAACGACGACAACAACAACAACATTAACAACAACAACAACAACAACGACAACAACAACGGCAAAAACAACAACAACAACAACAACAACAACAACAACAACAACGACAACAACAATTATGAGACCGCGGCCCAAAGAAAATGAAGACGAGGGATGCGCGAAGAATGACAGACATAAATATTAGCTTAGCCGACATGAATTAAGGCAGTTTGGTTTTGTTTGCTATGAACGCATTTTATTTAGCATAAAGCCGAGTTTTCATATCAGGTTAGTGGGAATGGGGGGTAGTTTCTGCGAGCTTTGCGGTACAAAGCCATGCAATTGTTATATTCCAATTTACAGTAAATGTATATATATCTATATATAAGAGAGAGCACTAGACATTAGATCTGCCAGCATTGGCATTTGGCTTAAACTATGTAAACATCTGCATCGTTTGCCGAAACGTTTCATTTTTTTTATTCATGCGTTAATCGTTACCCACTCGACAGAAATGACCAACAAAATGGTATCTCATACAATCTACCCGTCGTCACAGCTCCTACAGTTGGCCAACTCACAGGTTACGCTAATCTATAATCCTTTTGTTTTTCTTACAGGTAAGTTGGTGCTATGGCGCAACCCCGCAGAACTTTGGCGACAATGACGGCTGGAAGAATTTCGCAGGCGACAACGTCGTCTGTGTAGGCGAAATAAAGTGCTAGATGAGCTTTCACTTGATCATCCATCGGCAGCAGAGCAGCTATAGCACTGCACATACGCACCCACCCGGAGCCTGTCCGTCTGTTTCCTGTGTCCCGTTTTCCAGGAGAGATTTCAATTTCGTTTTCTTTAGTGGCCTGGCATCTAGATATCGGGAGCAAGAGAATCCTCGTTACCTTACACGAAACCTACGCGCCTTACCCCGTTAGGGCTCAACTTTTTGCTGGATTGGACGCTTAAATTTCGCTTTTCGATGTAGCCTGCTTCCTCCTGTCTGTGCTTATTCGAGGATCCAAGAGGTAGAATCAACTAGCTTCTCTTATTATTCCTAGCAAGCGTACTGGCCTGTGGCTAAAATTACAATCCTGTATGTCTGTGTAACTCTGTCAGTGTGCGCAATCAAGTGTCATTTCTTTTTTTGTCGTAAGAGCAGAACAATTCGCATTCCGTCAGTCGTACGCCAAGTATGTGGCCACCGATACGTAGTCAAAATCGGTCCTATTTTTTTAAAGGAATCATTGTGTTTTTTTGTTGTTGTTGTTAACAAATCAATAAACACAACGCTGACTTACTTATCGCACCCAATTAATTGGCAAAGCGGCAAACACCGCTTACCCATCGGGCACGTAGTGGATGTAGCGAGCCAGTGAAACGTGGCTTGCGCCAATAGCGTGAATTGGCATTGTTCATAGGAGCAGTGTTGCTGAGTTGCGAAGCGTAGCCCGCGTGAGGATCCCGGTCTCTGGTGGGGGGGGGGGGGGGGGCCGTTACTGTAGCATCTCGGACATTAGTATCTACAGACATTTGTATCTTGTCGCGCTACTATTTCACTACGTGCAGCGTACGGGAACAACACGCAACAGAGCGTCAACGGTACCAGAACCAGTGGTAGTGTTAAAAGTAAAAATCCTAGTTTCCTCGTGATCGTGTTGGCGCGAGAACGAGTCTGTGAAATACAGCGCGCGTCGGCGTGGGCGATGAATACGCTCACGGTTGTCCTCTGCGTCTCCCCTCCCCGTCTCCGGCCAGACCAGACCAGACCCGCTCTCTACGGCTCCGGCTGCTGCGGTAAGCCACTAACGAACGTAAATCGTTGCTAATGCTGCTCCTGCGCTGCTGCTGCTGCTGCTGTGCGGTTTCTATTGCTGCTTGAACAAGCCAACGAGCGAACAGAGATAGATGGCGCAAAGAGTATTATGGCGCAGTTCGTGGCCGGCACGGCACCACCCTGTCATGGCCTCCCTCTTTCAAACACACCCCACGGGCATGTTAATGACAACCCCAACAATACTAGCAACAACAACAACAACAACAACAACAACCAGCAGCAGCAACAGTAACCACGCTAACGTTGTTGTTGTCGTTGTTGTTGTAATGGCTGTTTTTGTTGTTGTTGTTGTTGTTGTTGATGGTGATGATGAGCATCATCATGATAAAAAGAACCACGGTAGTGGCAGTGGCAACGCAACGGGCTAGATAGACAACCCAGCTTTTCAATTTAGGTTTCCAGGAATCATTTCCTTCACCGAGCGGACTTCCACCACCCCAGATTCGTAGGTTGTTCCTCTCAACTCTCAGATTTGTTCAGTCGGTTTTCACTGCTGGTACCTCCGCCACTTGTAGTGGCGTTGGTTTTTATGCTGTGATGGACATTAAGGTCAATATCAGCAGCAGGTTTGTCGCATTAAAGAGCTGTCCCCGATTCTTTATTGCGCCGACTTCGAATCATAGCGACGGGCTCGAGCCGCTTGCTGCGTCGGGTCACTCCGCCTCCAGGATACTCTTCACTCTTGTTTAGTGCGGTTATTGTTTTTGTAATTTGCCGTTGTTGTCGCTTGAGTCGCAAATGTTAGCAAATGCAAAGGTTATAGCTGCTCTGGCCGCAGCCGTATATATATATATACATACAGCATTCCACTAAGTGACAAAAACCTACCAAATATCATATTTAAAGAGTCTTTAGGAAGATCCTCTGCTACCTGCTGTTCTTCATCACACCGATAAACGAGCTAGTGTAATAAACATTAAAATAATTTGTCAAAAACTATTCGTTGTGATAAATGATCTACTACTACTAACGAACGATGTTTACCGATGCGGACGCTTGCCACGTTACTGGTTTGTCCTTTTCCAACAATGATGACGACAGTGATGTTGGGAATAGATAGATAGATAGATAGACGCAATGAGAAACGACAATGATGTTGGAACTAGGTGGATAGACACGGCGGCCATAGATCACAGCCAGCCAAATTTGCTGTGATCTATGGGCGTGCCATATGCCCGATGCGATTGTCTTGCAAATATCTGTCAGGAGATTAGATGCCTGCATGCATCTCTTGGTTTTGGACGTTTCGCACAGCAGCGAGCCGTCACTCACTATCTATACGCAGTGTGCACTGTCTTACGGCCGCGTGTGAGCAGACACGTATGACAGCGCTGTGTCCCTCAAGAAAACAACCTCAAGAACGTCTGCAAGTTTAGGCAAAGTTAACTGCCGCACAGGGCACCAACCTACTACGAGGACGGGACACACTTCAATGCCACAACGTCCCCTCGGCATGCCGGCCGCGAACGCCGGCCGGCATGCCGACCTCAAACGTCCGCCGCGGGACGAAGCACAGAATTGTGTGTGAATGTTTCAGTGCGGCGGAACAGCTTTAACAACGGGAAGGAAGCCGGCTGGCTGGTTCGGAAGCTGTACAGAGGAATAGAAATTCATCATGTTTCTGCTGGCCTTTGGTCTTTGTTTTCCGACGAACGTCTGGCTGGCTGGCTGGCAGCATAGCCGAGCTCGGCTGGACAAGCTGTAGCTGAAGTCGAACTGACTCGAAACTCACATGGGCCTCGTTGTAATAGCCTCTGCCGCAGCAGAACAAGAGGAAGAAAAAGAAGAAAAAGTAGAAGAAGAAGCAGAAGAAGCAGAAGGAGAGGAGGAAAAGGGCGCGGTCATAAATAAAAGCACTGCCATCCGCACGCAACAACAGGACCAACTTTAACAGCAACGACAGTTCTAGCCAGGCTTACCACAACAACAGCAGTAACAACAACAACAAACATGAACAACAGCTGCGACAACAACAACGACCACAACAACAACAACAACGACGACCACAACAACAACAACGACCAGTATTCGCTGCCAGTATTCGCTATAGTGTCAAGTTATTTGCTTAGTTTATTCACTTGTACCTACAGATTGCAAGGATGGTTGCGTTGAAAGTGAGTCGCCGGCCACGACGTCAATCCACTCGTCGACAAATAAAACGAATAAGATCGAAACAACACTAACGGCAGTACAACACAAGAATCGCCATAAGCCATAACAAGACAGCATAAGCAATACGACATAAATAACAAAGAAGCCAATGACATCGACTGCCAATGGTAGTATGACGCAAAGAAGTCAATGGCATCGACTGCCAATGGTAGTAAAATTTGCAGCAGCAACTTCAACTTCAATGGGTGGATGCAACCATTCTCATAACCAGATTATCAAATTCCGCGTCCACTAGCCAAAAAAACAACGGCAATGGCAGCAGAAGGGGGCAATAACATGGTAACAACAGCAGCAACAGTAGCAACATTCATGTCTCGAATAGTAATCGTATCTATATAAAACAGCGACATACGTACGCCGTGTTACGTTACGTTAATATCATATCAGAATTACCAACGGTACCAGCAGCGCAACAGGCTTTATTACATTAGCAACCTAATATTTTTGTTCGAAATGCTACCTACATACGTGCACATATGTATATATATATATATATATATATATATATATATATATTGCACACATGACGTGAATCCCTTCCTGAAGGAGGCTGAATTTGTATTTTGACTTGAAGAAGGCTCGATTGAATAGCATTACTTGTTGTTGTTGTTGTTGTTGTTGGTGTTGTTGTTGTTGTTGTTATTGTTGCTGCTACTGCTGCGCTGCTGGCCTTATTGCTAGTTTAAGGATATTGTTGTAGCTCTCGTCGTTATTTATGGCTGCTGCTGCTGTCGTTGTTGTTGTTGTGTTTGCTATTGCTGTTTCTGTTGCTTGTGTTATTGGTGCCAGTATTGTGGTTTCGTCACACAACAGCGGCTTGACATATGAATGGACGCACGTACCCGGAACGCCGCAAAACTGTGAATATATATATATATATATATATAGTGTCTCGGCACGATCTCAGTAGGATTGTCCGCGGCGACGGTCCCTGTGGCGAGGATCGCGAATCCGGAGCCGGCGAACCACACTAAACCACCCCGGCCGCGACGGAGTATTTGTTCAACGCAGTTCAACGGCGGCGGCCCCGGCTCAGGCGACCGCGAAATGCACACATTTTTCAACAAACAGGAATAGCCGCATTTGCTTGGTCACTGAGCCGCGGCAGCTACGCGCTGCTCGGTACGTGGGCCGGGCTACCTACGTCGACCCAAATGCTGCTGCTGCTGTTGCTGCTTATTCGGGAAGTCACGCTTGGCCATTCACCGTGCTCATTCTGCTCTCGCAGCGGCGTGGTCGGATGCAGCGAATGTTGCGAGCAGATCACAGATTTTGAATCGGAGAATTGCACCCCCCCTATCACACTCTATAATAGGCAGCATAGCATAGCGCCGCCTGATGGAGCCGAACTTTCGATTCGCGGCTTCACCTAGACCTAGACAAGCAGGCGCAACGCAAACGTATTGTATTCCTATTGTGCGTATTGTACGTCGCATAGCTGTTCTACTATTGCAATCATCATTATCATCATCATCATTATTATCATCGTCGTCATTTTTATCCTTATCATCATCATAATCATCTTCATACGCATTTCTCATTCATCATAACAACGTAGATTAAGATTCTAACCATAACCAAACTAATTGTTCTCATCGTAAGCATAGTCGGTTTTATTGTGATGATATTGATCATCACCATCACCAGGTAAATAAACTCGAAGCGCTGCAGTTCCCCGCTAGTCCCAACCGATAGTTGCATTTCCGTTTTTTTTGGCGGCTCTATACTGCGACGTGCGTTAATTGGCCACAGCCCACCTTAACCCACCCCGTCAGACAGTTTGCTTACAGAGAAGCGGGCTTTGTCTCACTCGTTCCCGCCGATTGTTTACTCGGGTCAAGTCTGTGCTCTCCTTTAGCCCTCTGCTCTTATATCTCATATCGCTTCGCTTGATGTTTGCCACTTTTCTGCTGCTTGCTCTCTCTGTCTTCTTCTTCTTCTTCTTCGTCTTCTTATTATTCTTCTTCCATTCTGCTTGTTTCTCTTTGTTTTCCTAATCTGCTTGCGTATCTTTCCCTCGCGTTCTTCCTTTTGTTCTTATTCTTCGTCATCTTTATTTCCTTCTCCTTCTCCCGTATTAAATCAAAAGAAAGCCTTCTATTAATACTACTACGATCTCGACTACTCTTCCTGTTGCCCCCATCCGTGATCCTCCTGTCCTGCTACGGATACACATCGTTAAGCTCGTCGACTTGGCCCGTAACTCGTTGTTCCCTTGTAGCCCTTAGCAAAAACGGTACAAAACGGGTTGCCCGAAGTTGGTTGCCCTCCCACACAGTTGCCATTTTTGCTACAACAGTAGCAACGACGCAGCAAAAGACTGGCCTGCCGCTAAGGCTAGCAAAAGAGAGCAAACATCAAACGGTGGCCGTAGTGATGGCTACAATCCGCAGTAGCTATCTAGAAAAAATGGTCTGAAACAAAACGCGGCCAAATAAAGATGTGCTTGTCCAATTGCGACGCAGAGACTGTAGGTTGTGGGTGGTGCATTATCTGGCGTATAGGAGTTGAGTTCGATGTGTATTACTGCTCAATCCGCCACGTACATGCACAACAACAACAACACCACCAAAAACCACAACAACAACACAAACCGAGCAAGATGGCTTAGTGGCAAAGCCTTTGCCTTGCATTCGAGAGGACTGGGTTAGAGACCCAGACCGGCCACTCTTAAATTGGTTTGCATGGTTTCCAATTTAGAAGAGGTCAATGCCGGAGTAGATTAAAAACTAACCATGACATGAACAAACCGTACATGGGCACTAGCCTTACGGAAAAAAACAAAAAACCCAAAAAAAAACAACAACAACAACAATGTCTCGCACAGAGGCGATGCAATGTATTTCAAGTGATTACATGAGGTAAATAAGTGACGACTTAGGTAAACTAGATGATAGACTTAGGTTAACATTAATAGACTATCTGGTGTTATCGTTGTCCTACGAAAGCGATGCACAACCTTTAGTCATAGCGTTTAGCGTCCTATGGGCTTCAAGGAGCTGAAATTTTTGCTTTCACTACGAGTGTAGTTTTACTAATTTTACTATTACTGCTCGTTCCATTACATACTGGCTTCGAATGCTCATAGGGGCTTAACCAATTAGGGGTACTCACACCTGACTTCACGAGATGTTGGTTCGCAGCCCCAAAAAAAACGATTAGTAATTGACGTCTTCTTTATTCGTCAATTTGTCTTACAATCCTGTCTAAGTGAACGTTTTCAGTCTAGAATAGAACCCTCGTCTACGTCTTCAATCAGTTCAGCTAACAGAAGAATCATCCCTAAGGGCCATGGCTAACAGTGGTAGAAGTAGTCGCTTATACGTAGTAACAGTCAACCCTACCTATATTAGGGTTGAATCGAGAATTACCGAGCAAGATGGCTTAGTGGCAAAGCATTTGCCTTGCATTCGGGAGGACTGGGTTTAAGACCCAGACCGGCCACTCTTAAATTGGTTTGCATGGTTTCTAATTTAGACGAGGTAAATGCCGGAGTGGATTAAAATTAGCCAGCCATGACGTGAAAAAAACCGTACACGGGCAATTGCCTTACAAAAAATCTTAACAACGAAAATTAAGCTTTGTGTTGTTCTCTAAAACTTCCTACCTCATAAGATTACAACCCTTCGATTAGATAATTGGTTAGAGCACACCCCACGTGGCGTTTTGACTCCAAAACTTTGTACAACCTGAGGCCACTACTACAATTGTGCCGCACTATTTCCTCAGCCTTGCTCACCCGTGTCAGCTACAACAACACACGTCCTCTACCGTGTCGACGGGGTGTAAGGGCCGAAAACAAAACCAGCTTACTCCCCCCGAACGACCACTTACTCAATAAACATCGTTGACACTTTTAACGTACGCACTTGCTAAGGGCAACAAAAAACGGTGATCATTGATTTACATCTTGGCGTTAACCCAATACACCTTAATAATCTTGCTAGCCATTTCCGGTTATCATACGCTAGTGGCAGGAGCGAAAGAGAGAGAGAGAGACAGCAGCCCTATAAATGAAGCCCAGCGAACAACGAAAGCCACGGGAACTGCGAAACAACACAATCGCCACATTGTTGATACTACTACGTCCATATACAAAAACGAATGTATTATTATTATTATTAGTATTATTATTATGACTACGTGTGTTTGCAGAGATTAGCAGCAGAGGTGTGCCGACTTATCCGCAAACAAAAACGATACCAGCTACGTGCCACACGAGATCGCTAGGGCAAATGCGAATATGTATCTGAGCAGATGCGAGCAAATTATGAGAGTACACGGCAAACATGAACATCAAATAATAAAAAGGACTCCTGCAAGAAGGAGCTTTAGCTGCCTTGCAGCTTGATCGAGTATTCTGTAAGCGTCAATGAAAAGGAAAGAACAGAAGGACGTCGAGATTCCTCTCAAAGTTAAGCAGTAGAAGACAAAATCCGTGCTATTAGTGCTACAACGCATGAGACCTCCGGCGATCGTTTATAGATAGACATCATCTTAAATCAGCTCTGTTTGCATTTCGAGCTAGGTGTGCATGCAGCTGACCTGCATTTGTTTACGTATGTATGTGCAAAAAAACAAATATATATATATATATATATATATATATATATATATATATATATAAATGTATATTTATATATATATATATATATATATATATATATAAATGTATATTTATATATGTATATTCATACATATATGTATATATGTTTTAATGCAGTTGTATGCATTAAGATTGCAATAGCTGGCCTTCGACAAAGGGCCGCATCTCCGCCCGCCAGTCATTCATGTTTCACCACATTGAACTTGGGGCGGCCCCGAAGGTCCTCATATATTGGAAGAGATCGATGCCGTCGTTCTCAAGAGTCAAGCCTCAGATCTAAGGAGAAGGTCGGCGAACGTGTAGCAAATGTCTGGCAATTCGTCGTCGCCGTTGGCGTTGTCGGAGTCGTCAGACTTTTCGACCGCGTTTCTCATTGTTAGGGTGTGCTATGCTTCTGCAGTTGTCCCTGTATGTTCGGTTACACCTGTGACGATTCGGCAACGTTCCGGTGGCCAATCGGCGGCGATGGCAGCCGTATCATTCTCTACGCTACCTCACGCGTAGAGTAAGGTAAACGCGTAGAGCATAATTCTGCACGTTTCATTGGCTTGGTTTCAACCACCGTTTGTCCCGACGACTCCTGGGCTCCCGAAAAATAAAAAAACATGGATGAGATTATAGAAAGAATGCCAGCTCCTACGATCGAAGCAGGAGATACGAGAGCAACATTGTCACTCAGCCCACTCTACGGTCACCCAGTCAACGCATGAAGGAACCGATTAACACCCGATGCAAGCTAGCGAACGGCAAATAGCCGGACTGAGGAACACCATATAACGTCGATATGCTGTTATGTCTCACGTTGAAGCTTTTACGTACGTGCAGAATCGTAAAATTTGGCCATTACTACCAAACATCGAAGCCCAAAAGTAAAGCCTCAATAGCAAACTTAATGTCCATTATTTTTTCATCTAAAATTTTTCATGCTGCGTTACGTATTTGCCGAGAAACTAAGTCTGTTCGACAGCCACATCATGCATACATGCTACCATTTTGGCCTGCTTCAGCAAGGGTGAAACTACGTAACGCAGCACTATTAATTTTGCATTGACTGCTCCTCCCGTAAACGTAGATATGCAGGATAAAACTATGTAGAATAACTATGAAGAACAATTACGTTTATAAATTTCATCCTCACTCGTAAATAAGAGGTTACCGCCCCCTCCTTCCATTGGCATTTTTTTCTTGCCGACTTTTACCAAAGCTCAAAATAAAAACATACGGTTATGATATATATATATATATATATATATATATATATATATATATATATATATATATATACATACATTATATTTACACATATTGTACATGTAAATACAAATGTTATATTTTTTTAACGTAAATATAGCCTTAATGCTCTAGGCACAAATTCAGCTGTGTTAATGAGTAATAAACGGAACTCCCTTCAAGTGTATGAGCAGTAAGCAATACTGAGATTGCAGCGGAGAACTTTTGCTTATCATGTGGCTTGACCACGCATTAAGGCATCCAGTTATTTGGAAGCACAAAAGACGCAAAAATAAGTAGATGTAGTTGGTAAAGCTAGCTACTGTGATAAACGGTCTGTATAATTGAAGCATAAACATGTTTTAGATGTAAAACAAATATTTTAGAGCTACATTTGCTACACAGTGCTACTTGTTATCACAGTTGTTTGTGACTGGAGCAAAGCAAAGGGATTTTTTTTCCTCTTGTCATGATATATATATATTCCTCTTGTCTCAATATATATATATATATATATATATATATATATATATATATATATATATATATATTTACTTTTCCTCTTGTCGTTATATATATATATATATATATATATATATATATATGTAAACTGTAATACTTTTAAACATCTAGATTTATTTATTTCAAGCACCCTTAGCTATCTCCCTTTTTGCGTCGGACATCTTAATAAATAGGTAACGGACTTCAGCGATGTGGGGCGAAATTAATGTCTAGGCAAATGCAGTTTCACAGAATACTACAATTAATATTAATATTGCCCCCGAGGAGAAATGCCTGGCGATGCGTATATAATGGGTTCAGTCTGCATATTTAGCGTCAGGCAAAAATTTGGTCAAAAAAATTCATTCTTAATATTAAAAACCCTTGTTTCAAAAAATAAGGTTTAAAACAAATTTATTAGAAAAAATAATAAGACAAAAATATTATTCTTATAATTATCTATACGAATTCTTGTTCAATTAGTGCAATTATGAGATGTCAACGTCTCTATGACCCTCATTGTTCACTAGCTCAAACCATGGCGGTCGTCACGATGGAGGCGTTTCCCCTACAAACAGTCCAAAACAGCATCTACCTCAAAAACGGATCAGTTCGGATGGCTGTTGAGTTCTGCACGTCTAGGGAGTCTCAGTGACAATTGACACAAGAGCGCACCGCACCACGCGTACGAAATGAGCTATGAGTATTGTTGAGCTAACGGTGTGCTCGCATACACTACAATAGTGTGTTGGTGCTATGGTAGATCTAGCGCCAATCGATGATCGGCAGTTAGGCAACAAACTGCCGAAAATTGTTTGTGATCGTATGACACCGCTCAATCTTATCACCGCTATCATTGAGATCGCCCCCTGTTGGTCTTTTTGAAAGAAGTTGTTCATAAAGGTTGCCGACGTCTCGGCGACGAAAGCGCACAGCAAGTGTGCACGTGTTCGAGAGAAAGAGCCAACGAGCGCGAAGAACAGAGGCGCCAATAGGAGGGTTAGAGGAAAATGTCCTCCTCGCTCGCTTCATTCGCGCCTATTGCGCCCTTACTCAGCGGGATGCTCGGCGTTCGAACGGTTATTTTTCGTGCGAATGGGGCGGGCGTGATCGACGTCACTCCTCCTGGTGTTTTTATTATCACTGGCACTCTACTTCGTCTAGTAGTGAATTGCGTAGCCCAACGTTAATGTTTGACTGTTTGCTGACGATCTAGTTTCCTATAATAGCATTCTTAGTCGTTACCGTCATTAGCAAGCGTTGGCATTGCTGGATCAGTGATACGTGACTGCAGTGAATGCAGACAGGGAAAAGTTTCGTAATGGTGAACCTTCGTTCTTTCTTCGCTTACCAACTTTGTCTAGTAGTAGAAGAAGAAGAAGTTTTGATGTATGTTAATACATTTACCTTCTCGGGCGGCTAACTCTCCCGTCTACAAACACGTCGTTTAGGCGGTCGGTCATTGAACGTGTCAAAATAGTTTTAATAAGCACTTTAAGACCGTGTAAATAATTAGATATATAGCATTAAAGCAAAGCTGGCATAAGCTGACTTAACCCTACAGGACAATAGAAATAATAATGGACACTCCGCGTATATATATATATATATATATATATATATATATTCAGTTCAGCACCTATTTCACCACAAAATTGGTAGACAGTTGATCCAATTTTCACAAGGTGTCACAATGTGACTTTTTGGTTTCACAATATGTATTTAGCTTTGGATGATAAGGACGTTCCGCAAATGTCTGCACACACAAGTATGTGATAGCGTCCAATATCACACTCTCCGCAAAAACGTCAAACTCATTCTTCAATATTAAAACTGCTTGTCCTCATGCATATATATATATATATATATATATATATATATATATTCATGCATATTATATATATCTGTGAGGGTGAAGTGAGAGAGAAATTTGCAAGTCGTAACATCGCATAGACGTATATATAAGTACGCGGGCGGATCAAAAAGTTCTAATGCATATTTATAAAAATAATATCTATTTATTCTTCCAAATAGTCTTTGTTTCTTTAAAATAGCTCGCGCTGTTTGCATGCATTTGTGCCGCTTTTTGTTCATCTTTACCGTTTGATATTACGAACTGTTTTAACGTGCTTTCCTGTTATGACGTGCTGTTCAGACGTCGAAGGCGTTCCCAAACGAGGGTCATTTTCAGTTTCTTCACGTCCGTCGCGAAATCTACTGTACCATATATGCACGGTGTTTTAGGACGCAGCTTGATCACCATAAGCAGCAGTTTGTAGTATTTCTACTACTTTAGAATATATAATTAGGTGTTTATCACAGAACAGTAAAGGCAGATTTATTGCTTCTCTATTTCTGGCGCCCTAAAAATCGCCAAACCTCGTTTTCTTATTTCTTTAAACCAAAATCAAACGATAAATGCCGCTTCGATCGAAATTTGGCTTGCGTGCAGCTGACAAATGGCGCTTGTAAGGAAATGAAACCGGAAGACCTTGGCGGTTTTGGTCTGTAATTAAATGTTTTATAATTTGCCGATCCGCCCTTATATATATATAAAGCGTCCACTGGGGGACCAATGTGTACTATAGGATCTTTGAACTAACACAGCAGACAACGGGGCAAGTAGAAACTAACTACGGTCTATGTATTTTTGCTGTACACTTGTGTAGTCTGGGACGCAAAGACAGGCAATGCAAGTTAATATCAGCATATTATTTGCAACGCCTTCTTCTTGCCGGCACTATGCTCAAGAGTGAACATTTAGAATTAACAGTTATGAAGTTGGTTTGAGAGTTTGTTGTTGTGGTCATTACTGTTGTTGGTGGTGCTGTTGTTCGTATTGCCGTTGTCGTGATGTGATTGATCCTTTCATCTTACTACTGTAGTTTCTATATAACTTAACCGTTATCGATGTTTTACTTCCTTATAGTTGACTTGATATTATTTTTAGAAGTCCAGCGCGGTAACGTGAGAATGATTATTGACACGCTCTCAAAAGGAGGAGTTATTATTATTATTATTATTATTATTATTATTATTATTATTATTATTATTATTATTATTATTATTATTATTATTATTATTATTATTATTATTATTATCATTCAGTTATTACAATTGTGGGGTATGAACGTTTATGCCAGGTTCATCCTGCTCTGGTCGCTTTCTGTCAATTCATGGCGCCTATGATGGAAGCCACATTTCTTCTATAAACGGCCAAGGACATCATCTGTCTCAAAAACATGGCCTCGCGACGATCGCCCGTAACTTCAGCTATTCGTTTTCCGATATCTTTCAGGATTTTCGCAATACCTGAGCTGATGGGGCCGAGCGTCTCTAGTGTAATGGGCACAAAGTGGTAGCTTCTAGATAGCTCGAGATACTTCGTTCGTTTTTCAGAATCCGCGCGCTCTGCTACCCATCCCGACTCAACTGCGCTGTGGCGTTAATACGATAAGGCCGCCGTGCATGAAACTGTTACATCCCATACAAGGTTTTTTTTCCGTGTGATCACAGCGGGATAGTGACCCCGTCAGGTCGAAGCTCACTGCTGTCATTACGACCATTCGGCTCGGGTGTAGATGGTATCCCTGCCCTTCTAAGAGCTTCTAACGATGGCGTTAAGTTCAGCGTGTCTTGTAATTCTGCCGGAACTTTTCAGACAACTTAACGGGTGTAACCCGTCAGAGTCAACAGGTTGGTCGCATCGCAGACATGAGAAGGGCTGGCAGACGGGGGCACCTATTCTAAGGGCTGACACCATGCGGAAGGAGTTTGGGTCCAGCATGGTGCCAAGCTGACAGGAGGGCAGCTCTTGAAGCCAGCCCCCGCTGAAGGGATGTTGAGCCGCTAGAAAGACGGCACGCTCTCTTGCTGATGTTAGGCTATCTGTTATATCTCGTGCGGACTTCTTAGTTTTGTAAGCGCCGAGAAGATTTTGATTCACGTGTTCTCTCAGAGGGCCGGGGTTGAGCTGACTCCTGACTGTAGTATCCGCCACTATTGCTGCCTTTTGTAGTTCAATCTTTGCTTCTTCGTCAATAATTAATAACAACGTCAATAACAACGATTCCGCCAGAAAGCCAAATTGATTCAGGGATGCAGCATAGCATAGCGCAGCTAGATCTGTGGCTCTTCTTACTCTAAGGCCTCCGTTTCCGATAGGAAGGCTAGCTCTCTTCCAAATGTTTCCTTCCAAGTAAATGTTAAGTATTTCACTTAGAATTTCTCTGGTGGTCTCGTCGTAGGCTGCAAGACCTTCCATGTGTTTTTGAGTCTGGCAAGTTCGTAGCAGGTAGACAAATCTTGGTGAACCAAGACTGTGTCTCCAACGGCACAGAGCCACCTGCGAGTGCATACTTGTCAGCCGTGGGCGAATTTTTACCAGCGTCTCTCGTTTAGCATCAAGAGCGCGTGGAATTCCTTCCGGCATTACAGGAGAACCTAGAACATCTAGGTTATCCTGAGTTACACGAGAGTTACACCAGGAAGTGCTTCCATGATTGTTTGTATAGCCTGCGCTTGATCTTGAGATGTACCTCCGACAGCTAAAACCTCGCACTTGGCCGCGTTGAGGGTCAGTCCTCCCGGTTCCTCGAAGTTCAATATAGCCTGCAAATCTCTCGCCACGACATTTGCGGGACCTCCCAAGACAGCGTCGTCTAGGTACCAGACATTGAAAGGGCTCTGTAGGCTAGACACCAGATCAGAAATGCCGAGGCAGAACAGAGCTGGTCCCAATGGGTCTCCCTGCTGAATGCCAGTTTGCGACTCTATGATCGTATCTGTGTTCCACGCGAGGATTGAGAAATCTCTATAAGCCTGTTATATCATCGGATAGAGTCGTGGAGCTTTTCTCTTTACTTCGTCAAAAATTGTGTCCCTTCTTATTGTGTTGAACGCGTTTCGGAAGTTTAGTTTGACTAGTACTTTTGTCGGACCTTCTGTTTCCAGAAAAGCGCGTGTAGCGTGTACACCTGCATGCGTGCCTCTGCTCCTCCTCTAATGGCAACACCCATTTGATGCGGTGAAACCGCAGCAACTATGGTCCGTTTGTTCATAGCCATCGCGATCTTTAAAGCCATTCTTCGTAGAGTTAGTCCGCATGCTATGAGCCTGATGGAATTATCCTTTTTTCGGAGGGCAGTTAAACTTGCGCCATAAAAAACGAATTGGCAAAAAGACGGCAAAGCCCCATTGAGCACTCTAGCCATAAGAATGCCTAGCTCTTCTAGTAGACGCTCTGAGGATGGAATCGTTTGGCTAAGCATGTCCCGAAGATGTCGAGGCCGTAGGCCGTCTAAACCGGCTCCACTTGCAAAAGGGAAAGATCGAATGGTCTCTAGAACGAGAGGTCCTTCAATTTTATCCAGGCCTAGAGTGGCAGGCTGTTGCAGAAGGTCTAACTGTTTTTGACAGCCGGGTGGACTAACTGGGTGTTTGCTCCGTAGTTCAGACTCGGTATGTGCATTTTGTGGTGCCAATGTGTCTGAGGAAAGTAGCGATCGAGCAGCAGAGCGAATATCGCCCTCTGCTAATTTCATCTCTGCCTGGCGCACGCTGTATTGATCGTTGATGAAATGAGACCTCTTGCCGATCGTGCTAGGTATGGTTGAATCAGCGAGACTTTGATATGTTTGAAAATATATTTCCACTACATTACTTTTAATAATTTTAGTTAGTGTTTTCTCCTGATTTTTTGGCGAGGTAGTGTAAACATCAATGATAAAAGCATCATAAGATTATTCCAACTTTCAAGATCGAGCTTTGCATTAAAGTTCCTTAATGCTGTCGTATATGGTGTACCACAGATTTCTCTAGCCCCACGAGGTATGATTCTGGCAAGCCTTACACTTCTGTGGGCATGTGATAAGACTTGTACTAATAATTTCGAGTCAGGTTGGGTGTCGGTGTTTGATGTAATGGTTATCTGGTTATTCGGTTCCGGATTATTTTCCGTACGAAGGCTTCGACAAGGAGCTACAGAGTGTTTTCGCGTTATGTGAATTTTCAGGCCCTTAGATGATCGTATGGCTTGTCCACAGTAATTGCAAACATATGGTGTCTGGGAGAGGGGTAAAGCCATCTCCGAGTCGTTCTCGGTAGCATATCGAGTATTGTTGGCATTATTATTATTATTATTATTATTATTATTATTATTATTATTATTATTATTATTATTATTATTATTATTATTATAGTCTATCGTTCAATCAATACTTAGATTATTACACTATGTAGCTAACAATGCTTCTTGAGTATTAGTAGACTTTCTGCTATTCTGACAGTTAGTTAGACTAGTCAAATTATTATTATTATTATTATTATTATTATTATTATTATTATTATTATTATTTTTTTTTTTTATTTGTGTTCTTTCTTACATGTTAAATAATGTTACAATTGTGAGGTCTAAACGTATTTTTGCAACTTCTTTAAATAATTATTTCACTCCATGGCGCCTAAAATAGATGCCGCGTTTTCTCTGCAAACGGCCAAAGACAACGCTTGCCTCAAGAATTATTATTATTATTTATTATTATTATTATTAAATGCTCGTTGTTGTCATCGTCGTCGACGGCTGCTTTTCCTGTTGGCAGTTTTCGCCTTGGTCGTTGTTTGCCCGTCATCTGTAGTGAGGCCGCGCCGCGAAGTGCCTCCGGGTCACCCCCGGCCAGTGGCGAGTTTCGCAGGAAAGCCACCAGGCACCGCTACAGTCGAGGATCCCTACGATCGGGCGGTTGGTCGTCCGGTGTCCTTTAAAGTTCGCCTGTGTATTTCGGCTGCCGTCGCACCCTACCTTGCTAGCAAAAGCCAAACAATGAGTCGTCCGTATGCTTAAACAAAACGACTGGTAAACAGACAGGTCCTTTGTTAGTCTTTGGGCAAATCTGTGGCAGAGGGCGCTTAGTGCGCGCTTACTATAACGAGAACCACCCCGCGGAACAAATCCTGGATGATGTGCACAGAAATCGTAAGCACCAGTACCACACTGCAGGCTGCATGCACGTGGCGAAAAACAGCCACAGAAGAAAAACACATTACAGTTTGGTCAACTTCGCTAACGAGTCTGTCTATGTTTAGTCAATTAAGCTGCCTGGCGTGAAAAGCGCAGCGAAGCACTACTGATCTGGTCTCGCAAACGGTAGCCAATTTGGCTAAATCTCTTCTAGCAGGACATCGTCTTGTCTCGTCGACACGACCGATAAGACCATGAGGAGTTTTGGATTAGGTTTTCGTTCGTTTTTGTAGCGATAGTAGTCAGGGCTACCTACCTACCTTTTGCAATGATATGCGCAGCAGCCGGCACCCACATCGACATTTGTGTGCAAATCACGCCAGCCTAGAATATCGCCAGGAGGTCGATTTCTCTTCGTGGCTTCAAGGATCTCCTCTGAAGCGGGTTGGCAATCGCGCGCAACTCAGAGAAGCGAGCAAGACGGCAGCGTGGGAACTCTCGGGAACGGCCACTCGGGCACGGAGAGGGTTTGCCACGGTCGGAGAATGTGCACGGTGGTGATCCCGCTGTTCTCTTCCGACATGCACACGACTAAGCAAAGGCGGCGCGAAGGCGCCCTACTCGCATGCAAGGGTGAGAGTGCACGCCGGCCATGGAACACCGCACGTAGCGAAAGTGTGGTGAGAAACAAGAACCAGACCGCCAGAAAAGAAGTCCGAGAGAGAGAGAGAGAGGGCGAAAGAGCGCGTAACGCGGTAGAGATAAGGACCGAATGAAATAGAGAGAAAGGAAAAGAGAATTAAGGGAGAAGTGCAGGAAAACCCGAGCGGCTAGCATTGGTTGGGCTTTTTTAGGATCTGGTAGCCCCCGCGCCTACCCCGTTGAGGGGCGCAAGGGCAAACGTAGCGCTACCCTATGGGGAGGGGAGCGTTGCCCCCGCTCTTCGATACCTGCATACTCTGTTGCCTGTGCTTTCACGTCTTTCTTTCTTTCTCTCTATCTATCTAGCTCTGTCAGAAACAAATGAAGACCTGTACTGAACGAAAAAACAACCCCATTGTGCAGAATTCCCCCGATACTATTCCCCTCGCAACGGCGGATGTAGATGAGCCTAGTCTGGCCTGACGGGCCGGCTTCCACACTTCAGCATCCTTCAATCTAGAATCGCAAAATAGCGTAGTTCGATCAGAGCCAGTGCTTATTCTACTTCTCCTTCGCTAGGCCATTTGATGCAGAGCAATCGCCAAGCAACACATTCCAATAGCAACGTGACCCGTTTGTGCCGTGGCGTTTCCAAATAGCTTCTGCACCTTAGGGTTATTGACAGACAAACATATGCATGTACACGTGAGGTCCATAGTCTCGCTAAAAGGAGAAACACGACCGTAACGGCCTATATATATATATATATATATATATGGATTTATGGTTGTCGCGTTAGGTATTTGTTGCACAAATGTATGGTTGATTGAAACTATTTAGTTTGCGTGCCAGTCTTATCCCTATCTCACATAAACGAATGCAACCATTTCCATAGTAAAAGCAAACAAAGAACGTCGCTTAAAGATCTGTCAAGTTGGTTATTTCATAACGATTGAAAAGAAAAGAAGGCTAACTATTACAAAGAAAAGCTGCTCACGGCTGCTGTGTTGACGTGTTTTGTTGCACTTCGCCAAGTTGTGGTTTTATTAGTGGTTCTGCTGCGTTCACAAAGTGAATTTGTGCCGTGACCGACAGAGTGCAGGCTCTGGAACTTCCTGAATATATTTCATTGTTTATTACTGCCTTGGAAAATATAAGTTTCCCTGCAACTACTGGTCGATTATAGATAAACAGAGTCGCAGCATAACATAAAATCACTTTTATTGTCACATAAAAGAGTGTGTGGTGCAATCATCATGGTCACACATGCACTGTTAACAATATACGTACTTCTGAAGAAAAAACGTGACTAATTGCCAAATAGGTGAGTGCTATTTTAATTTGCATACGCCCATTTGGCCATCCGCCAAGCAAACGGTCCGTTCACGAACTCACTGCGGGCCACGGCTTTTGGAGTAATTGATCGTTGACTCCTTAGGTTACTGGAGCGAACATCAAAGAAGTGTCCTAGCAATTCACATTTGCGTAATTGACGTAAAGCAGATATGTTGCCTTGCATGAAGGAAGTGAGTCAATACTAGAAACAGCGTCATCTAACACGCTTTGAGGGCATCTGATCCGCAAACGTCTCAGGAACGTGTCTTGGACGTTATAATTCACTAACTTTCTGTATTTAGACAGATAAGGCTTACAGACGGGAGAGCAATTTGAGTTTGGAAAGTAATAAATAAAAGCGAATGCACACATGAGGAGTCGTTGAAATGAAACAGCGGAAGATAGTATTCATTTATGGTGCGCAATGATGCCTCCATAACCTTGGTAATATAAAGGCTAAAATTAAGATCAGGCGTAATGTATATGCCTAGGTCCCGTGCATAATAGAGAGTCGGTAAAATTGATTCGTTAATTTTATAGTCAAAATCAAGTGCACCATATTCCAGTATAACGGATTTGGGGGGTGAGAGATTCAGAGATCATCACCATCGAGCAATGCCGTCGGCAGCTGACTGCAGAACGGCATGGGCGTCACTAGAGTATGCAGGATAATAAAGTTTTAAGTCATCTGAATATTCAAGATATTTGACAGCAGGTGGCAGGTACTTCTTTATGTCCCAAACAAAATTGTGTATAGAAGGGGGGATAAGCATTCACTTCTTGAGGCACACCAGATAATGCAGGATATGGTCGACTAAGTTTGTCACTAACCTTAACTCGAAAGTGGCGGTCGCTCAAAAGTGCCTTCACCCACTGCACTGTACATGTGTGGATGTTCCAGTTTGCGGAGAAGAAGAGAGTAATCTACTCTGTCAAATGCGCTCTTTCGTCCAAATTAAACGCAGTAAAACGTTCTTCGACCGTTTATGAGCATAGCCCAGTCCCGGATTATCTCTAAAAGCTGTGTACATGTGGAACGGTGGGCGGTAAAGCCATGCTGGGCAGGGTAAAGTAAGCGGTTTAAAATTAAGAAGTTATTTAAGTGTTTAACTAAAATTTTCTTTAAAATGCATCATGGTATCGAGCCTGGCGAAACTGGTCTGTAGTTCTCAGCGTTTAAACTCAACTGTGCAATCCGTAATGTGGCTGGTGGCTATGACGAATGTTCAAGTAAGTGAAAAACTTCACTCCGTAGTCCACTTTGACTGCCATCTGTATAGTAGATGTCGATCACGACCAGCCCACACCATCATCAGCCACGACGCTAAGTTGCTCTCGCCAAGAAGAAGAAAATGCCCACAGTAGCTCAGCAGCTTGATTGCTCCTGACAACTACAGTGTAGAAGGTCGTCGCGTGGATAAATCCGGCCATGTTTTTAGTATTTTTTTGTGTGGCACTTATCAAATTACGACCGCAACAACCACTGAGCAGTCGAAATAGCAACTGTAGCGGAAGAGACGGATTCACAGATAACGCCACCGGGCAAGCCCGGACATATGTAACCATCAATTGCATCAGTGAGTGTGTGCAACCTTTTGTACATGGGACTAGTTGGCGTACAGTGCGTGATCTGCTCGTACTATTTTGAAGCGCAGCGTCTATCAGCCGCCAACCAGATGCTCGCACAGCAAAATCGTGATAGGTACAGATGTGTTCTCTGCCGTGTCAGTGACCCACTCACTGGGCGGCAGCATTTTGCTCCGAGTTTATTCGGCGCTCGAAAGCTCGGGAAACGACGACCGGGTCGACCACGTCGACGTACGTGCTAGCGCAGAGAATAGAGTAAGCTAAAGGAGCATGCTTATCGTGTGAACTATACGACGGACGAATACCAGCGTCTGCTTTTCCAATGGACAGATGCTCCATTCTTTTCTATGCAAGTTCAAACGGACAGCTGCTCCATTCTTTTCTATGCAAGTTCAAAGCGCGATTGAGATGTTGAAAAATAAGAAGGCCTTCGGACCCGAGCTCGTGCGGAATGAACGTATAAATGCGGCAGTACTTTCACCGCCCATAAGGATGGCACTCTTTGACAAATGGTTAAAAACAGGTGAAATTCCGGCACCCGGTCGAAATGCTTGCCTAAGGCTATCTCTAAAGGCAAAGGCGACCCGCTCTGTCCAGTATCTTGCTGACGCATTGCAGACAGAAACTGCATCTATAAGATACTATCAATCTTCAAAATACGATCTCAAGATGCTGAAGACATACAGCGAGTAAGCGCAGCGACGGTTGATGAATATTAACGTGCCAAAGACAAATGCCATAACGTTCAGATCCAGGGCACCCCTGAAGAAAAACGGTAGGCTTAACTGTAGTGCTTCTGTAGAATCTGTTTTGCTCTGGTAAACCGCAGTCAACTTTCGCTTATGGCTTTACTGCAAGCATTTTTTAAGAGTTTTGAGCTAAAGATAAGAAAAGTACCAGAAGCGTTACACAGGATACCTGGACAATGTTGGAGGTAGGTAGAACAGCAGCTTCGAGTAGCGCGACTCTTACCCGCTTCTCCGTCCATGGTTCCACTACAAATTGTGCAATCGAAATAGGTTCCGTAACCCCTGCGATGAGTGTCGCTGTACATTTTTCACATGCCGATCAACGCCAGCTATTGGAGTGTTGAGTCGCTGATTTTTTGCGGATAATAATAATAATAATAATAATAATAATAATAATAATAATAATAATAATAATAATAATAATAATAATAATAATAATAATAATAATAGCATAGATAATATACAACATATTCAATATATGTTTAAGATTCGCGGAAACAAATGCAGTTTTTGAAACTTAATAAACACGTGAGTTGAATATAGCAAAATTTGTTTTTAAAAATCGACAAATTATAGATTAAACGTAGGTGTAAATTTAATTGTTCAACTCTACGAAGCTGCAGTTCTCTGGATATATATATATATATATACATTTTTTTTATATACATTTATATTCCGCCAGGGAATATAAATAACAAAACCGTCAGCCTTGCTAATATTTACTACGTACGTTTTTCATAATTCTGTGACAAATGTAGTTAATCGATTCAACGAGAAACGACTGGTTGGTAGAAGACGACTATGTGTCATAATGTTTCGTTTTTGTCTTTTTAGCCACGTTTTTATCGTTCTAGCCAGCAGTGTTAGAGAAATATTATGCACATTTCTCAGCTAACTAGCCTTCACTCTATATTTGGCCTTCTCTTTTGCACAACTGCCAAATTTCATGGGCACTTCCGCGAATTACTTCTCAATCGCAGTTCTTGATACGAAATCAGTAACCACTTCTTCTTATAAGAGTAACGCGAAGAAGCTTCATTATGCCGCGCCACTTGTTCTATCAGGGAAAAGAATAGCCATCTGGCCAGAGCGAAGATTGTCCGTCGCTGCTATCTTATTTCCAGCGAAAAACAGGTTCTGCTTGTGCTTTCAAGGCCAACACCTTGATAAAGTAGAATACGACTACAGTTGTTAGGAATTGAAAGCTGCTGGTTCCAACGTGACGTTGAAGTTTGACCGCCCACTAATTTATGTGAAGTTTGGATCGACGCCGAACGCAAATTCGCCGACATAAAGTCACGCGGTACTCAGTTTAGGTGCGTAGCTTTCGACTGTTCTCTTCTATATACTCACGATAGTACAAACTAACTAGCCACTGTGTAGTGTCCTACTTGAATGTGAAAAACCGCGTTGCAGTGCATTGTTATAATGAGCTGCAGAGAGGTGTCAAAGGGCAGTTTATGCTAAAACCACGTATCCGTAAGGCGTGTTAGATATAAGGCTAAAGCACAAGGGAACAAGCGGATCAATAATTGTTTGTCATTTGCGGCAAAGATATCCCAATATATGTAAGATATTTACATAAAACACGCGCAGGAAATATATTTGTATTGCAGGTTTATTTTCGCTATAAAATTGAAGCATAATATCACAAATATAATACCTAGTACATTTACATTCAAATTGACAATAAAATCATGCAAAACATACGCGCTGCTTAAGGGGCGATGCTATACGAAATAAATCATTCTGAAATGTAAGGAGCTGGACACAATATCTAAATGTGCATCAATGTAACGTTGCTTTTGCGCATTTGGCCTTCAGCCCGAATCTGCTTTACTACGGGTGTAAGTAGCCTCTCGTATTACTCTATCCAAATATTGGTCTCTCGAAACTCCGGCTAGCTTGCTGTCACAGGGAGAAAGGTGCGGTATCGTTTTTTTCTTCGGTCGTACGATGACAAAAATAACGAGTACCCCCCTCCCCCTCTTCGGTTCCCGGCTCTGCGTATGTGCTGATGCTCGATCGAGTGGATAAACGAATTTCGAATTACCAGCGTCGCAGTGGAGGACCCGAACAGAGAGACCACTCGATATAATACGCGAGCCACTTCAGCTTCGGTGGCTCTGAGATCTGCCGTGAGATCTCTCTGGCTGCTTCTCTGGCAGCAAGCAGCCTTCGATACGATGGCTTTTCGCAGCCTCGAGCCAGCTCGAACGCTAGGCTAGGCTAGGCTCGGCTCGGCTCGCTTCGCATCGCATTTTCCCGGTTCCCGGGTGCGCCTTTGGGCAGGTGGTGGTGGTGACTCTTCTCTCTCAGAGAGTCAGCTTAAGTGTTGCTGCGGCCTCGCTGCTGGCTCAGCCAGCCGCCAGCAAGTCGGAGTTGACCTCCTATTTCAACTAGCTCTATGCGAATCAAATGCGGCTACTGCGGCTGAAATGACGGAGCTGCCCGAGGACATACGCACACAACACACGCAGTCTTTGGGAGGCCGGGGGCCAAGATTCGACCTCGTTGCATCATCAGAAGCATTCAAGTGTCAGTCGCTGCGCTTTTTGTTTGTCCAGCTATAAAGCGTGCTCGCCAAAGCAAAGTGACGCCACTCGCCACAACAGAAAAAAGCACTGGTTGACGCTCGGCGGGCGAATTCTTGCACAGCGGTTCTTGCCAGCGACTCGGCGACGGTCAACATTACCTTCCGGATGTATGCGTGGACGGACGGACGGACGGACGGACGAATGGTCGGTTGGTACGTTGGTCGGCTGGTCTGCCGGTCGGCCACTTGTAGAGAGAGCACGAAAGAAGACGAAAAAAAAAAGGTTGAACCCGTTTTGCGTTTTGTTCGTTTGTTTCTCCTACTATGCAGCGTCCTATGCTGCTGACTTGATGCGGGTCCTTTACGTAGACTAGTTCTAGTAGTAGTAGTGGTGGTGGTGGTGGTGGTGGTGGTGATGGTAGTGGTAGTAGTAGTAAGACAAGTAGGTGATGCAGAAAAGGCTGAACAGATCGAGGAGGTGCAACAAATGCGACTCACGCAAACTACACAAAGTAGGTTCGTTGTGATCTCATATACAGATCCATCTGGCTGAATGCCCGTTGAAGCGCAGAGACGACTGAGCTGCTTCGACTCGTATCCTATGCCTTTGAGCCCACCGTGCTGCCGCCATACCAAACGCAGTATGTCGGTCGAGCTACGAGCCTTTCTAAGCATACCGCGTGGTAGCAAGCGGCATTCATAGTTAAAATAGTTGCTTAAGAGAACATTTTTGTGATCGACAACACGGGTGCACATATACATAATATCGTTCTCTCTCTCTCTCTCTATCTATCTCTCTAATATATATATATATATATACATATATATATGTATATATATATATATATATATATATATATATATATATATATATACATACATATATATATATATATATATATATATATATATATATATATATGTATATACCTGTTGGATGACGATGTATATACCTGTATGATACATAGACCCTGTTGGATGACGAGTCGATAAGGATCGCGGTCGGACTTCGTTTAGGAACAGACCTTGTGTACACCCATGCCTGTGTCTGCGGAGACGTCGTCCAGCCAGATGGACGCCACGGGCTGTCCTGTATTGTCAGCGCAGGTAGGCGAGCAGACACCAAGCCTTGAACGAAACCTTTAGCAGAGCTCTACGATCCAGTGGTCTGCCGTGCGTCCTGGAGCCCGTCGGACTAGACAGAGAGGGCGGAAAGAGACCTGACGGTCTGACCTTAACTCCGTTCGAGCGCGGATGCATGCTGGTTTGGGACGCGACAGTTACTGACTCATTAGCCCCTTCAATGGTCAGTGCTGGCGCGGCTCGGGCTGGTCATGCATCGGCTCTCGCCGAGGCAGGCAAGGTTAGAAAGTACCAGAACATCGGTTACCCGTACGAGTTTCACCCACTTGCCTTCGAGACCCTTGGCGGGCCGGGTCCGTCTACTCGCAGTTTGCTACAGAAGGTCGGGAAGCGGCTAATTCTAGCCAGCGGAGATAAGCGAGCAAGTGATTTCCTCAGACAGCGTCTGTCGCTGGATGTGCAACGGGGCAATGCGGCCTCGGTTCGAGGAACCCTCCAGAAATGGCTGGTCTTTACACTGGACCCCCCGTAATGGTGCACACGTTCGCAGGGACCCAAATGTCATGGTCCGACCGTGAATGATTTGAAATTGAATAAATAATAATACCTAAAAAATATATATGTATATATATATATAAAGAGAGAGGGAGAAAAGTAGATACACAGTAGATAACGACTCGTTGTCGCAGGACTCGAGACTAACCAAACATTTATAATTACTTATAAAAAGGCTGTATATTGACCGCATACATTGTGCATTTAAACCATTTATTATATTATAGTGAATTACTGTGCACATATTTTGCGACTAAAATGAAACTGGATTTGCACTGTTTCGAACAGGTAACTTCCTTCTGAATTCAAAGCCTCGCTTATCTGGGTAATTTACCCCCCAAATATATATACATATATATGTATATATAGGACATTCGAAGGTCCTGCATATATATATATATATATATATATAGTACATTTGAGGGTTCTGCATATATATATATATATATATATAGGCTCTGAGTGAGTACATTTGTATGCTGCATGCACGTATTTAGCATACGTACGCAAAGTGGTGAAAATAGCTAGCAAAACCGGCCAATGTCCGTGTCCGGGCCACTGTGGCGACCCCATGAAAAGCAGCACGCGTCGTGCCAATTGCAACGGAAGAGGACAAGTTAACCCGTTCAAAATGGACAATGGCTCGTGTCGGCCGCAGAAATCATGTGTCGGCGCAGAGCGGCTAATACCTGCAATCGATCGACACGGAAGCGCACGGTGGGCCGGCACGCGGCTGTCTATCAGGGCGCAAGCGTAGTAGTAGTATCCCCGGGGGTGTGAATCTCTGAATCTGCCAATGCAATGGCAGCGTGTTGTGCTGTTTTAGCTGAGGTTCCCAACTACGCTCTATGAGTAGTAGTAGTAGTAGTAGTAGTAGCAACAGCAGTCGCAACAATAGCCAGTTTTAGCGCGGCACCCCAAAGCGGCAGACACATGCAACCATTCCAAAAGCAACGATTCCAACCACAATTCCCCAAACACGCATATATGTATACATACTGGTGCATTCAAACTTAGACGCATACACAAACAGACAGGCAGATACATACACACACACACACATCTGTGTATCATCATCATCATCCTTTTCCTGGCCGGGCCGGGCCGCTCGCAATGGCCCCCGCCGACAAGGTCATCGCTTTACCAGCTGCCAGCTGTCGAACATTTCACGGCCGGCTGTGGTCCGATGGTGAAAAACCACGCAACTGCGGGCGGACCCTAGCGGAACGTTGTTGCTGCCGTTGCAACAACAACAACAACAACAACAACAACAACAACAACAACAACAACAACAACAACAACAACAACAACAACAACAACAACAACAACAACAACAACAACAACAACAACAACAACAACAACAACAACAACAACAACAACAACAACAACAACAACGACGACGACGACGACAACAACGACGACGACAAAAACAACAAAAGACGAGCATCCGTGCCGGATGCTGAGAAAGTTGTAACAATAACAACGACAGGAGCAAAAACAATAACAACAATAGTGAAGACGAGTTAAGTACGATTTTGGATGGCGAGAATGGTATCGACAACAATAACAATGGCAAAATAAGGCTACAGAGTAGAAGCAGCAGCAACAGCAAGAACGATGACAGTGCAAGCTGCAGGCACTGCACTGCAAACACAACAACAACAAAAACAGCAGCTGCAAACACAACAACGACAACAACAGCAGCAGCAGCAGCAGTTTAGCAATAACAGTTAGCAAAAATTGCACAAACAAAAACTCTGCAATGCTAATCATTGAGCGTAAAAGAGTCATAGACGGGCAAATGGAAATTGGCAATGGGTTCCAGATCGAGCTTGGCAGGTATTTATTGAAGGAAAAGCGGAAAGGGGCGGGGTAGGACAGGGCTGTTAGATACAACGATCCAACCGGGTAAATATATGGAGGGTGAAGTCCAGAATGTCGAGCTTGTGGGTTAGAGAATGAGTCAATTGAACCATATTGTAAAAGAATGTCCAGTCTTATGGGGAGCAGAGATATACCTCCTGTCAAAGACCCTAACTTTGGAACCAAATGTTAGAAGGGACGACCAGGCGGATATTACACAAAAAAAAATGGTTGTCCCGATGGAAGGCAAATAATCAGTGGGAATTGAAGGATACATTGATAATATGGATGCGTATACATGCTGCCGCTCTAAGCGTCCCTGATGTAGAAGGATGGCATGTGTATTTAGGTATTGATGTCGACAAGTGAATAACAAATCGGTCAATCAACCAATAACATATTGGTTAATCACTCAATAACAGTCATTGTATAAATTAAGGCGTGCAGGCGATCTGATACGATCGCGTACGAGGCCACCGACAGCCACAGGAACGTAACGGAGAGACGACAAGAACAAACAACATCATGGCAACATCGTCACCTGCTGTTACACCATGTACTAGGCATGCGGGCTCGGACAACGACGGGTGTCCTGCCTGCCTTCCTGCCATCCAGCCTGCTTGCCAGCCAACTTTCCTGCTGCTTGATTGCCTGATCGTTCGGTAAACGATCTGTCTTTTTCTATCTGCTCATGTCTCATCTGTCGTATCTCGATCGAGTCCTTTCGAACTCTACCCGGGGCCTGATAACAAACCAACAAAAAAAAAACAACAACATTGTGGCCAAGCGGTTGGCAAAGCCGGTAAAGAATGCGCAACTTTGGCTTGCCGACCGCACACCGCAGCCGACTTTTCTCTAGTTCACTTCGCACAACCGGGTAGAAGTAGAAGAGGAGTAGGACAACGCTCGTCCACCCGCCAGACGCCTGCCACGAACGGACAGACGGTTGGCGTCCCTAAAAAGCAGCGCACCTGTTTCAATCGGCCACCAAAGCACTCCCCCCCCCCCCCCCCCGTTCGGGGCGTATTGGGCCGCTTGGGCCGAGCGAGCTTGCTAGGCCAGCTAACTCCGACTCTGCTACTGACTCCAAGCCCTTGCTTACGCAGAACAGCCCTGACGGCGGCGGCGGCGGTGGTGGCGGCGCTCCAGCGACACGGATGCAGGTAATGGTCAGTATCTGCGTGCGGTTGGCGCAGCAGAACGGCAAGTATGGACAGCAAGTACGCGACAATACTGCGACACGACAAACGAAAACAACATGCAGCAGATGTCCGTATGTGGCTGGCTTGCGGCTGGCTAACGGCTGGCTTGTACGCTCGGAGATACGCAGGCGCACATGTCTAGGCGATCTTTCGGCGATGCGAGGGCGGCTCGTCCAACGCCAAGACCAAGTTTCTTCGGCTCTGTCTCGCCTCGTCGCGCCTCGCGCTGTGCTCGACAGCAGCACAACACCTTCCTTCTGTCGTAGTTCGGCTGTGCGCGTCGTAATGGCTCGCATCCGGTGCCCCCGGATTTGGTCGGCCACCGCGGGGCACCGCAAAAGGTTCTCTCTTCGATCGTCGTCGGCCGTCCCCCCGCACCCCCGAGACACGCCGACGCAGCAGCAGCAGCAGGGCTGTGTCTGGGCTTTTGCGCAGGCAGGCGCAGGCTATTCGGGTTGGGCCGGCCGACCGGCGTCCGCTCGCCGCTGCTTTGAATAGCGCCTTACTTGGTCCTTTGTTGTGAAGGGCAGAGGGGCGCTCTTTGTGTGGATATATAATTCATGGACGAATGCATTTTATTTGCAGATCTTTTTTTAGAGAGAAGGAAAAGTAAAGTAAGGAAAAGGTGAGAGAGAGAAAGAGCGTGAGATGGGGGGGGAAAGGGGGGGAGATGGTGCGCTCGCGTAAGAAAGAACACGAGAACCCCACGAATCGTCGGAATTTAGATGCACAGACGGACACTTATGGGACGATTCGTTTGCCGTCGTTGTTCCAGCGGCAGGACCGCGTTGCTTTTGGAAGCACTTGCAGGAGCAGCAACCGCCGCCGCTGCCGCCGTCATTCCTGATGCAGGTTTGGTAGTAAATCCTAAATGATACAGCACTAAACGTCCCTTCTATCGATTCGATAAACGCAACGAATGCAAGCAATGGAAGCAGCAGAAAGCGTATAACGATACAGAATGTGGGTTTGCAATAGACAGAAGAACATATATTTATATCACTTAGCCATCAATATATATATATATATATATATATATATCACTTAGCCGAATGAGATCATACAAGCCCAACACGATGCTCAGACACCGCCGCCGACGCAAGATCTGCTTGCATCTTCTATTGGTAGCAAGAAATGCCCGCGCACTGCTACGTGTAATGAAAGCATGGCTTACGCGTTGCCGATGTATTCTGCCTTTAACTATGCCACGTACATGATTTAGCCCTCTGTGCTTAGATGTCGCACAGATTGCATCCTTTTCAACGGTCGTTGGCTTTATTAAATTGGAAAGTCCAATCTGTCTGAGTACGCGCGTTTTCGTCATTCGCCTTTGTGTTGCGACGTTAGGTGTGTTGCGATGTGAAGGGCATAAGCATCAGGCACAAACAGTGAAATCTATGCGCAACACCAGCCGCCACTAAAACTTGACTAGCAGTTGGCCACGAGCCCGATTGTGAATGGTGCAAGAGCGCATGATGAGGAAATAAGAGACACCCAACGCGTGGAAACGACCAAAGCAATGGTAGTTAGCCAGTATCTGGAAGCTGAAACAGAGGCAAGCTTGGCGGCAAGCCTTGAAGGCTTGTCTCAGTTGAAAATCTCAGCGAAGGCGTCGCTTGCAAACCTTAAGCCACTAAGAGCCTGAGCGTTTCGATAATTTGTCGAAGGCGCGGGGATTAGGTGGACGAACAGCAGCATCAGCAGCAGCCGCAGCAGCAGCAAGATGTGTCCTTAGGTTTATCTTCTATTTTCGTTGAGAAGAGGCAAATAACGGCAGCTGTACATTAACATGCAAGACTCGTTTCTTGCGGTACGTTTGTATGTACGTCTTGAGTGTCGAGTTGTGACGACGCCAAAGCACGCTGCTGGCAGCAGCAGCAGGCAACAAAAAATACAGGCAACAACGCGCCTGTATTTGATATAAATGTGGCTATGATCTGGTTGGGTAATCATGGGCAAAAGAGAGAGATACTTACACTCCCGTCGCCAACGGAGGTTACGCGTTGGCATATGGCAGGAGCGCCCGCCGGCCCGAACAGACAGGCCTGCAGATTTCCCCTCCCTCCCCCCTATGGAGGTTCAGAAGAGGGGTGCGACATTACTCCTACACCGACGACAGAAACGCGATCACTTCGCGATTCCGCGTTACACCCCAGAATAAACTCACTCCTTCCCCCGAAGGGTGGCTCGGCCCACTTCAGAGCAGGGGGCGTTCACCGCTGCGAAGGGCAGCAGTGAACACAGATTGTCCGGTCCACTCGCCGGGAGTAGTTAGTATCCTCCTCGCACTGGATAAACTCGACGTTGATCCAGAAAAACGTCAAGAGGTAAGAGTGTTTTCGTACGTACGACGTAGAGTGATCTGTCACGTTGCATTGATAGCAATGGGTTAAAACATTGCGACTAGTGGTTAGCCACTGACGGAATGTTGTGCATTCCGTTGACTTGTCTTTCGCAAATCGCAAAATTTTAGACTGTTTAAGTTAAATGACCGTACACGCTACCTAAGGTGTACGGTCTTCCGCCTTCAACTGATTCCCCCAGCCTAGGCCTTATGGCCTTCCGTTGGGGGAATCAGTTGTTAAAGTCTCGGAAAATACTTTATAAATAGGTTTGTTAGTGGAGCACATGTACCTGTTCTAAATTATATTATGCTGTGTGCAAATCGAATTATATCGTTTATAGAAGCTGAAGTAGTACCATCTCCATGGGTAGATCAATGTCTGCGTTCGAGATATCCAGCAAGCATGGTTTGGTTGTGCTATGAAGCTGCAGGCTGTTGCGTAGGTACAGCGCGGCAAACGTGTTAGGACGGGCGGAAAATGGCACGTTTCTTCGCCCACTTTTTCTCTTTCTGTTGGGCAACTGAAACGATTGCGGTTGTCAGCAAAAAGCATCGGCCAACGCTTTCTGCGTTGGTCTGACCGCTTACTCGCCTGTCTCTGGTTGGCTTGCCCTGCTGTTTCACCTATTGAGCCACCACTAGGTTCAGTTAACAGCCCTAGTCCCTCTGCATATACTCTGCTGCTGCTGCTGTTGTAGTTGTTGTTGTGGTTGGTGGTGTTGTTGTTGTCGTCGTCGTCGTCGTCGTCGTCGTTGTTGTTGTTGTTGTTGTTGTTGTTGTTGTTGTTGTTGTTGTTGTTGTTGTTGTTGTTGTTGTTGTTGTTGTGGTTGTGGTTGTGGTTGGTGTTGTTGTTGTTGTCGTCGTCGTTGTTGTTGTTGTTGTTGTTGTTGTTGTTGTTGTTGTTGTTGTTGTTGTCGTTGTTGTTGTTGTTGTTGTTGTTGTTGTTGTTGTTGTTGTTGTTGTTGTTGTCATGGCTCACTCCGTCTCTTTTCTTTGCTTTTAGGTATTTTTCAGTCTGCCTGGATATGTAGTAAGTACGTGTGCTCAGACGCGTCCATATGTTTGCGCGTGTGTATGTGCTTTGTATGTATGTATGCTGCCTAGGTGGCTGTGGATGATCATTTTGTTGGCTTTTCAAGTGGATGTATGTCTAGAAGTCTCCATGTGTGAGGGTATTTTGGAAAAGAGATCGGCTGCGGATCGGTTGTTCTTCTCCTTCTTCGCACCAGCAGAGCTACATTTACGTTTCACGTTCAAGACGCGCTGGTGGAGTGCCTTCGAGTAAATGTCGCCCCGCGTTCGACCACAACGGACTACTTCGGCGTCCCGTTCCCGTTTTTGTTTATTTGTTTCTCTTATTTTGGTGCTCGCTTGTTTTTTTTCTTTTGCTGGCGATGCTGCTCTTTTTCTGTTTGCTCTGTTGCCCTATGTTCGGTATTCGATATTCGCGCGTTCGTAGAATTTTAAGTTCGATGTTTTGTTTTAGCCATTTCTTTTGGCGGCGGTGGTGCTGGTGCTTCCTTCGTTTCATCATTCATCAGCGGTGGTCCTGGTAATTCCTTCATTTGACGTTAACCATTTGTGGGTAGTAGTAGTAGTTATTAGCCTGTAGGGTCGTACTGCCTCCTTGTACTGCCTTCCCTCACCTGGCAACAGCAAATCATCATCAGCTTGATCGAGCAAGGTTATTACGACACGAGGCGCGACAATTCAGCGCGGTGACAAAAAGTAGCCGACGCTACGTTAAGAACTACTGGTCGTAGCAGCATCAGTAGTAATTGTCGTTGCATTTTAAAAGCAATGCGAGTCTCGTGGCGAGTCTCAAAAGTTCTGTGTACGTTAAATCGTGGCCGAGGGTCAGCCCGAAAACTTTACAATCGTTGTATTCCTGCTAACAGCACTAACAGTACTGGTGGTACAAGCAGAGGTAGTGACAGTAGTGGGATATGACGCAGAGATCGGCCTTTGGCCCTCAAGAACGCAAGAGCCAACAAAACTCCAAGGTGACCACATCTGCAATCTCGTCAGTATTAGCGTCTGGTGCGGGATTCCATGGGATCTACAGGTTTTGGAGACCGCAGTCTGTCATGTCCGTATGATTCCTCACCTTCTCGCAGGTAGATTGATGGTGACATTAGGACTATCGACGCATGGAAAACGGGATAGATAGACGGAGCAAAACCCAGAAAGCCCAGAGGGGTTTTTGTCTGGACCTGCTCCATAATTTCAGACCAATTTCTTAATTGGGCTCGGTACTCTCAGAAGATACGCGCATCGTGTTGAATGTGCTCCATTGCCAGTATGCATTATCTGTGACCCCGGAAAAAAGACACGACGTTAAACATACGTTTGAAATATACACTGCACTTTTCACAAATAGAGCGCAGCTGACGTGGCTTGTTACATGAAAGAGCTCTCTCTGACATGCAAAACAAATGCGCTGACACTCCTAAACGACACTCAGCGAACTGGAACGATTTTGCTGCAATTTCCATCGAACGGGAACATTTCTTGTACAAGTTACAATGCACGATGTGCTCACACAACCCCATTATTAACGTAGGGGTTGAAGTTATATCAATGAAGGGTACTAGCCTCTCACGTTGTTTCGAACATTTTAGGTGAAAGGCTTTTAGTAGGTATTATGCTAACAACATCGGCCCCACACTACCCGGCCCGGGTGTGCGTAAATACATTTCCGAATTCTCTGTCTCATGAAAGAAACGTAATAGTAGTCGTAGCAGAGGTACCGACACTTGCTTAGACGGTCAACGCACAGTTTTAATAGAAAGATGGCGATTCTGTGGTATCTGGTTGGTCCGACAGTGTTGCTGCAGTTTTCTGCCAGAACAAGCCTATCAAGTTCTGTGTAAGAAAGCATTTCTCTAGTTAAACGTATAAATAAAGTGATGACGTTACTTGTTACCTCCTCTGACTGGCAAGAACTAGGACTGGATGGTGCCTCCTTGCATGGCACGCTCCGTAGTGAGGGTCACCGCCTATTATGTTACATCTGTAGGAACGCCGTAATCATCGCTGCTCCGTGTTTCGAGCTTATTCGTCTCTCTACGGATCGTCATCGATTTGTGGTCGTAATCTCAGTTACGGTGCGGGCAATGATTGGTAGAGGTGGCAATTTGTATTATCAATCCGTAGGCTAAGCGCGTTAGACCACCACGAGGAGGAACTTAGGCTTGGTTACACAGCTCACACCAAGCAGCCTGGTAAACAGCTAACTAAGACACAAATCTACACTGACCACCGACCTGCACTGAGGCTAGTAAATACCGATGGCCGCTGACCGACAATGAGTACGAAATATAGCGATGTGAAAAGAAGCAGAGCGGCAGTCTAGACAAAGCGTTAGGAATCCGCAGGACGAAGAAGAACGTAGCACCAGCGGTACTTTAATTAAGCGGGTGTGATCGTAGCGGCCCATCAGAGTCAGACGAATGTGGCGATATGGTCCAAGGGCAATGCCCAGGTATGGTAAGAAGGTAGAAGGTACGAGGCGTTTTTTTTGCCACCCTTTTCCTCAAGTCGTCGCTTCGATTTCTGAAGTTGATCGATAATCTAAACAGCTCAGAGTTTGCGGCCATGCCAAGAAAATGTCATGCCCAAACCCATAAGGACTCTTGGGGAAACCTTAGATATCTTAGCTTGTCCGGCCTTCGGCGCACTGAAGGTACGCCTCATGGCGATTTTAAGCCCGTATGGACCGATCATAGTCTAGACTGTAAACGATTTGCTCTTTAAAAATGCTTTTTTAATTTTTGGGTCAGACGAATGAGCTCGAAGAGAGAACAAAAATTACCCATACTTGATACAGGTCATCGCCGCAGAACAATAACAATGGTAGCAACGGTAAGAGCAGAAGCGGATGCAGCGAACTGTAAATACTAAACTGCTCTGGTCGGCGTTGGTCCATTTCACGGAGAAGCTGTGCTCGTTAGCTGTAGGCTAGTCACATTCTCGTACAAGTGAACAAAACTTATAGGTAGACGCACAAAACTGCAACCCCTTTTTGTTTGTGCCTCCCTTGAGTTCCACTTTAACTGTGAAAATAATAAACCCGTGAACCTTAAAATTAGATTGCATTTCGTCAATAATTTCGCATCGTCGTCATGCTGCATAAATGACTATGGATCTGTAGCCATCCTGATGTTTCTGAACTGCAGAACTACTTGTTTGGTAGCCAAATACTTTGTTGTTGTTGTTGTTGTTATTATTACTATTACGTCGTATGTATGAGCAACTCTGGGTAGAATACGTTGCTCCTCTCTCACACCACCTGCTACTGAACCGCTAGTATTCCCTATTGTTAAAATTATTTGAGATTCTTTGCCGCTTCTCTTCGTACGGATCAGCGTAGACGCAAATTAGATCGCAGCAGAACAAATGAGCTAAGATTGCTTTTATCCAGTTGTTTCTGCGCGTCCATGAGCAAGCATTTGTGATCTAGTCACGTTGTAAAAGTTGCTGCAGTGCTTCGCTACAGACGCACTTACGTATGTCGGATTGCCCCAAGCGCCACAGTAGCACTGCGTTAGTACTTAACCAACGAACGAAGAAGCTACGCTCAGGCGCCTTTTCTGCGTGTAAGCATTGCGCTTTGGTGATTCTAACTCGCTACTATTTGTGGAGCATTGAGACAGGTTCGAGGCATTAGGCGCAACAAAGAGGGCTCGTAGAAAGGCCGCTCTGGCCCTCAGACCCAACCAATGGAGTTCAAGTTCCACTAGCGCACTAGTCCTGTTAGTAGAAAAAATAGGTCGAAAAGAAAAATATCGTATATAGACATTGCTACGGTGGAACTAACCAGCACGCAATTAAACATTGGTTTGAAAAGAAACACATGTACCAATTTGTTTGCCTCACAAAGGAATTTCCTGGGTGGCTTCTCAAACTACTCACGATCCGTAGCTACATCGGTAATTGGTAAGCAGCTCTTTTTCAAGTTCGTCTTTTGCCCGCTGTTCTCTGTTCAACTACGACGGTAGAGGTTCGGTCTCGTCGGGCCTTCTTTACGAGATGGTTAGACATCGCTAAAGCAGCAGAGGAGTAGACATACATACGCTAAGTAAGACAAGGGGTACCATAGGTGAGCTTACAGGCTCGTAGTGCCTGGAATCTAGTAAATCCTAGAAGGAAAAAACTCATTCTTATGCACATGTACACATAAAATCTACAAACGCTCCTCGCGAAACCTTGCTAGGAGTGGGATTGTTCCTGTCAGTTATGCATCCGCAACGATGACGCCGCTGACATGCCTGGCCAAATATTCACAGAGGCCCTCCTGAGTAGAGGGTTGTACCATACAGTGTAGTCTAAGGAACATAGAGATATGTCTGTATATATGCAGACTCACGTACGCCAAGAGCCCCGGGTTGTGGGTTTTTGTAACACTTGGTTAGTTCTGACGCATGACTTCTCTTTCCATCACAATAATACTCTTTAAGCGTCTTTACACGTGCCGGGGGGGGGGAGTCACCACCACCACCACCACCACAACTAGGCACATCTGCCTGATCTGGCTATACCTGTTCTGCTAGTGCGATTTTAAGAGCACACACAGGATTGGTTTACCTAGGCTATGTTGTTTCGCATGTTGTTGCGTGATGTTGTGCAAACGGCGCGCTACGTCATAGCCAGTCTGTCTGGTTGCCCATTTCAAGCGGAGCGTCGGCCCTTCTGAGCAAAGCGTGTGTGAGCTAACCGCTAAAATTCAAAATGGCCTCTGACAAAATGGACTCTAGAAATAGCGCACTTGTCGTATACGGGTACTCCTGTACATACGCCGCCCACACAACAGGAACAATCACGCAGCGGCATGCTAACACGCGTAGATATGATTTTTCACGAGCAGGTTGCAACAACACGCCGACCTTACCGAAGCCTGACAAGCACGCCTACTTGGTTCTCGCCTGCTAACCCGGCTAGCGGCAGCGGTGCTATGATGAGGCTCGAGATGACGAGATGACAAAGAACGAGAAGCTGTAGGAAATCGCTTTTCGAGTGGTACAGTGGCACAGGCGAATAGTACAATGCCGGAGAGCTCCTACACCTGACACACACACAGTCAGAGCTGAGCGCTTTTGTAGAGGACGTTATGAGTTGATTCGGCCGTTGCTGCCTGCCAAGCTGGTGTTCGTCCTCGGCTTGCAGGGGGAGAAGTTGTGTTTGTCCAGGAGTCGCGCGCATCTTTGTTCAAATCATCTAAGCTTGCTGGCCTGTTCCTCTACGAACGAGTCGCCTTGTTTGAGCGTGCCCGCCTGTCCCTCTAGAAGGCGCGCGTCTATGAGCTTGTGTTGAACGGGGTGGGGGGGGGGGATGCCCCATCCGGAGTGCAGAGTACCAATTGGCAGAGTCTCGCTTGGGCCCGCCCGGCTGCCGCTAGTGCCACGAAAGGATCTATGTGATTTGGCCTGGTGATGATTATGACGGTGGTGGTGGTGGTGATGGTGACGATGATACTGATGATGATGACGAGTTGGATGGGCTGAGCTGTGGATGGGGTCACGTCGTGGCCATGAATGGATAAGCCAGGAGTAGGCAGTCTGCACGACTCACAACCGGCACTACAACCAGCAAGGCTGCTACGACTTCCATCACCCGCTGTATAAGCGGCAAGAGGGTGCCCGTGAGAGAACGAATAGGACAAAGAAGAATAAGAAAACGATGGAGAACAGACGAAGTCGAGCGAACGGCTTACCACCGGACGAGCTATCTTGTCTTCTTCTTCTTCTAGAAAGGGGGGGGAGAAATACGCGCAGTCTAAACACGATGCCGCCTGTGTTCGAATCGCCTTTGACGCTACAGCGGCAGCTAGAGCAGAAGAAGAAGAATGTGCGGAACCTGCAGTCTATGACTATAACTAGAACTAGCACTGCTACTACTAATACTACTTACTGCACGTACCAAGTCCTTAGCGGCAAGATCCACTCCCCACAGGCTGTTTGTCAGCCAGTTAGAAGGGCTTCTACCTTTTGTGGACCTACACCCCTTCTCGTTTCGGGGCAAATCTTAGACTATATTGCTGATGGTCGGGCAAGGGGTTGAGTGAGATCGCGGTGGCAAGGGTAATCTCATGTCGTCTTTTTTCTACTCGAGATGCAGCTTACGCCGTTGCCGCCGCGGCCAAGTAGTCGACTCTGCTGTTGACATGGATGGGCCAGAGGCGGCGTGGAGGAGACGATATAAACTGTAGGCTATATGGGAACGTCTGACGAGGCGTGGACAAAGACGAGCGGCCTTCTACGAGCCCTTCTCTCCTTGACCCATCCAGACTGCGCAAGGCTGCTGAGAAGAGCGCTCGGCGAAAAGTAAGAACGCAAAACGAACCGAATGAAGCGAAGATCGTGAGGACGATGCCGAAGTCAGGCATCAAGCAAGAGTTGGCCGCGAGCGGACCGCCCCGACTCGGCGGGACTTGCGGCTGTTGGTGCCGTTGCTACACATTTGCAGATAGATGATGGTGATGGTGATGCTGGCGGCAATGAGTCGTTCCAATCAAACCAAGCAGGGCAGAGAGGAGAGCTCTGGCTCGCTCTCATATGAGGGGCACTTGCTTGTGTATCTCTCATATGAGGGGCATTTGCTTGTGTAACATCTCTCATGTGAGGGGCGAAGTCGATGAATGTCGTACGCTGTACATCACGCTGTCCTCCTCTACGATTCGCCATCATAGTGTCTTACCGCCGTTGGTATGAATGACGCTACCACATGGTCGCCATCTTCAGCCGCCCCCACAACCATCTAGTCCAGCTAGCTCCATCAAGTCATCAAGCCATCGAGCGCACTTCGCATGCACACGCAGAAAACACACGGTCAAATAATGGGCTTATATGGGGGATGGGCACTATCCGAATGTCAGTTCTGCCTTCGTGCCCGTCTGTCGTCTTGTTTCTTCATCTTCTCCACGTCTGGCATCTTGTTGCTTGCTACTACAACTAGCAGCCTAAACTCGCCTCTCCCACGGCTTCGAAGTAACGCCAAAGTTATACCGAGCCTGGGGGGGGGGGGGTAGGAATCCGGGTTTAGTGGGTTTGCGAGTTTTACACTCACGTCACACAGGCTGCTAGTGGCGCATGTGCATCATGCAATCCCAAAACCTCCCACAAAAGAAAAAAAAGAAAAGCCTAAACTCGCCTAGCCGGTTCGTCTGGCCAGTCATGCCGTGCTGCATGGCCAAAACTATACCGAACAAAGCTGTACTACATCGATGTGAATGTTGCCCCCGTGCGTTCATCCGCCCGCCAACAGAATGCAATGGTATAGCTTACATGGGGCCGCACTCTAGCTTCGATTGTTAGGCTGCGAGTTGAACTACTACTACTGCTGTTGTTGTTCCTAGTCCAGGCTGAGTTATCTGCATTTGGCGCATGCAATTCTGTCGCGCACCACTAATCGCAATTTAGTCAAATAGGCTGTGGTTATCACAACTGCTGTTCCTGTTGTTGCTGTTGTTCTCTGGTGTGACTACGTTGCATTACCATTGTTACATTGACGCCGTTACCTTAAACATACTTATAATCATCATCCTCATTGTCATCATCATCGTTATGAGCATTCCAAGGATTCGGTGGTATCGGAAGATAGCAAAACATCACCGTCCTATAGCGACTTGTTTATGACCTAGAGGCACGCGCCCAGAATAGTCTGCCGGAGAAGCGCCGCTTTTTTTAGAGCTCCTAGATTGGTCTTCTCTCAAATTAGCTAGCCTGGAGAGAGTATAAATAACAATTTCGGCTTGGCGGTCTAGGCATCGATTGCACCACCACTTGTCATTCTCTGTGCACCAATTCCCTTTCTTACTAACACGCAGTTAACATTGCAAGCTTCAGATGCAAGTGGCTGTCAAACGAGCTCAAAGCCATTCGGATGTTGTGATGTAAATTATGCATATATATATATGGATATATATATATATATATACTCGTATATATGGATATATATATATATATATATATATATATATGGATTTATTATTCGCTTGACATGTATACCACAGCCGAGGATGTATAAACCAGATATATATATATAAATATATATATATATATATATATATATATATATATATATGTGTGCCGTCGTATACACAGGCAGGTAGAGAGACAGACAAACAAACAAGCCAGGCAAAGGCACCGGAAAGGAATTGGAGGTTGTCGTATCTCCTCAGATTCTCGGCCGTAGTGAAGGTGATGCTCCTCCCGCATACTGTATATTCAACGACAACGAGAACGTCGCTTGCCAGCATTTGGCAGCCAAGCGACCACAGCAATCGACTCTGCACAATCGTGACACGCAAATGCAATTCCTCGTATTCCTCTGCGTTCCCTTCTCTCTCTCTCTCTCTCTCTCTCTCTCTCTCTCTATCTATCTCTCTCTCTATCTCTCTCTTACTTGCTCTGTCGCTCTCTCTATTTCTCTCTCTTACTGGCTCTGTCGCTCTCTCTCTCTCTTTTTCTCTCCTGCCTCTATTTTGCTACGAGAACTACATCACCGTTGAGAAGAGTCTGCTGCGAGGGTCGTTGGTGAGGTCGTAACGAAAGTAGGAGCTGCCGGATGGTTCTCTACGATGGTTGCAAGACGCCATTTGCCAAATCCCGTTGCGGAATTTCGCTTCCCTACTGAGCTATCTGCCACCACCTACAATCTACGTCATTACTCGAATATGCAGTGAATAGCAGTTGCAGTTACAGTTAAGCTTAGTTGTGAGTGAGCAGCACAGCCGACGGTGACAATGCAGACGCTTCGTACTTCGTGCAAGGTTATTAAGACAAACTACTAATGAATAACTAATTATTCGCCAAGCTGTTTCAGAAACTATAACTCTAACGGGTCGAATCCCGACATCGGAAAATTAGTGTCATGGACATTCTCATAGGCAAATTGTTTTCTACATTTCCTTGTAAGGTTTTAAAGACAAAAAATCAATGCGCGCCTTGATATTACAAAAAAAAACGTACCTACAACACTGAAAACTAGCAACTCATTAACTGAAAAACCTAGCTATATTTCCACATCCATCATGAGAGATAAAGCAAGTCGCTGTCGAACAGCCTTCCTATTTTCTGTCCTGTGTTTCCAAATCCGTCGCAAACGATGTCACATCATAGGTTTCTTTCCTAGTACATTTCCATGGGGGTTAAGGGTTTTGTCACTGCGCCAAAGGCTGCTGAACATAGAAATACTTTCCACAACTTCCTCTCACGTATTCATAGCAAACCCACACAGCATAGGCTACCACTGCCAACATGTGCGTGGCTACTACAAACGATCCATCTATCATAAAGCTTATAAAAATTAAGGAATGTAAGCTAATACCCTAGATCATAGTAATTTATTAGAGTTAACGAATAGATGCACCCTGCAATTGTGGATTTTGCCTATTGACCAGCTTACCAAGCTGTCTAACAGTGTTCTGCAATGCAGCAGCAACGCATGCAATATGCAAATTTCTGATTTTTTGTCCTTTGATATTGCGCTGTGGTCTGTATAGTCAACGGTGCTTAAACGCGATCGTGGAGCCGTAGTGCGTTCGTCTGCGCCTCGCGACCGGAGGAGACACATAGGTGCACGGGTTCGAGCTCCACCGTTGCACATTTGTATTTGTGGGGGTCCGTCAATGAAGCATTGCGAAAAGCAGTTCCATGGACGTTAAATCTTGGCTGAAAGTCAGCCCAGAAAGTATTTTTTTTAACGCGATCTGCATTGCATAGGAATGGTCATGGGCCTTAATCAGCGGCTATTTACTGAAAAGCTTGAACGCTATAACCCTCCTATACGGCTGCATCTGACTGCAACCAGACTAATGCTGCAAAGCCAGCTTTAAAGCAATGACGCGAACGTGAACGCGAGTCACAAAGAAGCACAACAAAAATTGTCACTTTCCGAGCTGACTTTCAGACAACACGTAACGTCGTCCACGGCACCGCCCTCGCATTGCTTCATAAGACGGACCCCAACAAATACAAACGTTCAACGGTGGGAATGGAACTCGTGCACCCACAGAGGTCAACAGCCTGTGGGCCAAACGCCAGCCCAGCCCTAATTTTAGCTATAGTACCCCTGTGATGGCTTTGCGGCATGATCTAGGAGATTAGTGCGCTAGCTATGGTTGTCATCTACCTGGGTGTCGCCGGTTCGATCCTTGTTGTTGATCGAATTTTTTTTTTAAATGCACATTGAGAATAGGTATGGTGTAGTAATATGATAAACCATACCGCTGAGAGTTAGCGGTTATGCTGCCACAAGGAATTGCTGGAGAAACCCTAGATGTCTTAACATGTTCGGCCCTCGGAGCCTTCAACATATGCTTCAGAATAACATCCAAGTGTTCCTGTAAGGAACGGATGATGGTCTAGAGATAGAAAAAACCTCCTTAAAAATGTTTTTAATTCTCTACTCGTCTGGCTCGTTCTTACTGGCCCTTTACTTTAATTAGCCTCCGTAATTTTCGGCTTTACCTGTCCGTGCTTGTTTTTACGATTTAAACCCACTATTCGGATAGAAGATCCAGCTGTAAATGATGGTATAGGCCTATGCGTTTTCTAGTTTACTTAAACTGGCCGCATAAGTAAGAGGAGCAGCAACAACAGCAATGCCAAAACTGATGACAAGAGCTGGCAGGGAAGCCAGCCGACGGATCGCGTAGCTCGTTCATTTTGACACCGTTTGTGCATTGGAATGATTGCACCGATATTGAAATGGAATTAAGTTGGAGGGGGTTAGAGGCGGCGGTATTTAGAAGCAAAAACAGCAGCGAGCCAGGACGTCCGTTGCGACACGAGCGTTGCCGTCTGTAACAACACGATGACAGCAGGATGAACAGTAAAACCTCAACCCATCAGAAACAACAACAACAACAGTAACAACAATAACAACAACATTGGCATCTTTGGCAACCGGTCGTGATTCAGATAGCCGAGCAACCGAGCGAGCGACCAATCTTGGCAAAGAAGATTGCGTAGGCCTAGAACGATCAGGATAGGTTTCTAACGCAGTGATCTAACAACAACGTGGAGTCAGACAGACCAGAGAGCGCAGAGAGTCGAATCTAGAGACGCTGAGAGAGAGGAAGTGCGAGATGGAGGGAGGAAGGGAAAAAGAGAAATAAGAAGAAAATGAATAAATCAACAATGAAAAATAGTTATATTCCCGAGAAAAGAAAACTTATGGTGGCTACCTCTTCCGATGTCCGACCGCGTTACGTTGCCGGAAAGGGACATATGTTAGTATTTTCCGTTGCCGCCACGCTTCTGTTGCTTATTCAGCTGGGCCAAACGGTCCGATCATTATGGACTGGACAGCGTCGTCACATACACAGGCATTAGAGGCACTGCCTGCACAGGAAGCTCGCGTAACAGTCACTAACACTACTAGCTTGACCTCTTTCGCTCTCTCTCCCTCTCTAGAGAATGGTAGGTTATGGGCGACCCAGAAGTACAAGTTTGGGCTACTGTAACTCCCGGGCTGCTGTATTCAACTACTGTACCCAAGGCGTGCAACTCGGACACGCGTTCCGACAAATGCTGCCAATGGTCTGCTATCTCGGTTTGGTAATTTTCATAATGTTATCTCATCCGTAGCTGCACCTATAGGATTGAAGTTTAATAGTCGAGCTCTGTGTGTGTGTGTGTGTGATTTGATTACCACCCGTACGGAGAGTCGGATGGTAAAGGCCCACCGTTTCCTATACTATAGTTGGTACAGAGTTATTCTGTCTCTGTACTTCTTCGGCAGAGCTAATTGTTCTTTCAAATATCGCTAATTGTTGCTGTTGTAATTACAATAGCAACATTATCGATTGAAACATTCGATATATATATATATCGAATGTTTAATAATGTTTAATGTTTATGCGCCTACTTAATATATATATATATATATTAAGTAGGCGCGAGTGGCCATCGAACCCAAATAGTGTCTAATCTCTAGTTATTGTTGTTGTTGCTGTTCTTCATTTTTGCAGACGAAAGCGGCAGCAGTGCCTTCAAGTGGGAGCCAGGTTTCAGCAGCAGCAGCAACACCATCAGCAGGGGAAGGTGGCCTACAGAGCCACGACCTGATGTTTCCCCCACCTCTACGACCAACGAACGGTCACGCCCACCACCACCATCATCACAAACAACAAGAGCAACCACCTCAACAGGAACGTGACCTACTACAGCAACAAAAGCTGCCCTCGCAGCAGCAACAACAACAACAACAACAAAAACAGCCCTCGCAACAACAGCAGCAGCAACAACAACAACAACAACGGACCGAAACACAACGAGAACCGAGTGGGTGCTCCTTAAGTGAAAGTCCAAAGTTGGCTCTGGCCGAACATATGACGGCCGGTGGCGGCGGAGCCAACAATAACGCCGCCCTTGTCATCGCTAAACAACGACGCACACAGGTACGCAGTTTTCTATGTTTATTTTACTGTATATATATATATATATATATATATATATATATATATATATATATATATATATATATATATATATATATATATATATATATATATATATATATTCTCCCAGTAAGTACAATGGAGCGAACATTTCATAGGCAACAAGTTTCAGCAGAGCTCAACTGATCAATCGATGCACGCATGCCATTGTTCGTTTATGTTACGGTGCATATATATATATATATAACCAAAAATAGCGTGTTCTTAATTTACGGTAGTCGGTAAGTTTCTCTAAACATCAGTCGCTTGATGAATGAAACACTGCTAACCGCTGCGTGGGTTAGTGCTATAAGGCTATAAACGAAGCAATCAACTAAGGATATAGATACCATTTCTGGAGGTTATCTGCACATACACCTAGCCTCGATGTATAAAATGACTTCAATATGCCGCACAAAGCGCATAGGCTGGCGAAGCATTTCGTGTTCACCCTCTCTCTTTTTTTGGGGGATCAGGCTGTGTACATTAGTTAGTCTATTATAAGTAATTAGTCCGCATGTGCATACAGTGACAGATCTGACATTGCTCCTACGCCCCTCGTAGCGACACTTTAATAAAAGAAAGACCTAACTTCAACGTGTAAATACCACGTGCCTCGCCGTAAAGGGCGAGGCATATAACAAACTCCGCCTAGTTCCGTTCCGTGTAATAACGATATCGCACCGTTTGCATGCCCGCCGTTATTTGTTTTAACGTAACCACGTTCCGTCCAACGAAATTGCATTCTAAGCATTTCCTACTACGTAAGTGTTAGCAGTCATAGATTCAGATCAGTACTAATTTGCAACACTCTCCATGCGTTTTGTAACCCTAGTTTAGAGAGAGAATCCTAGGCGTTGCCACGCTCAGAGTTTGGAGTGGCTGTATGTGAAGCCACATCAGCACCTCCAAATGTCAATAAAGCGTTGTATATGAAGTCGATGTGTGATGGCAATTTTATTTTAATTTTATTTCACATACTTTGTCAATTCATTCATTACAATCTTGTGTAAAGCACTTTGGAGTGAACATTTGTCTCCGCGTTAACGTGTGGTTACGGGTTCTCTAACCCGGGATTAAATATATATATATATATATATATATAAATCGGAGAGTCGATGTGTACATATAAACAACATACGCGGCGTGCACGGCGGCGTGTTTGTGTGTGTTCGTGCGGCTTCTACGATTGATTGCAGACGGAAGCGGAGCGTAACCGTAAGAAGATCGCCAAGGCACGGGAGCGTCGAGCGACGATGATCCTTGGCCTCATTATGGCGGCCTTCATTCTTGCGTGGCTGCCGTTCTTTCTCTTCTACGTGCTGGGCGCGTTGTGCGCGGCGTGCAAAGTCAACGAAACACTGTTTGCGGTGGCATTCTGGCTGGGCTACTGCAATTCGGCAGTCAATCCCATCATCTACACGATCTTCAACAGAGACTTTCGACGGGCATTCCGGAAGATTCTCTTCAAATAATAATTACAATAATAATAATAATAATAATGTTAATAATAAAAACAAGTTGACGTGGTTTTGCCTCAGTGGTGATGGCAGCGCCGGCAGCAGAAACAACAACAACTACAACCTAAACAACAACAGCAGCAGCAGCAGCAGCAACGGCAGCATAAGAATAACGACCACAACAAGAACAACGACAACATCAACAACAACAAGACGTGTACAACGATGAATTTAGGTAACATTGACTTTGTCTATATATGTATTACTACTATACGATTATGAGTAATAATGATAAGAATAATAACAATAAGTATTGTTAGTGTTACTATCACACAGTAACGAACACCGTCATTATAATAATAATAATAATAACAATACCAACAAATTACGGTTTCATATTCATTTCTATCGGTCATACAGTCACCAACCAGCACGGTAACCGCCTCCGCCGGCATCCTTCAAACTATGACCAGAACCTACATGACTGTTCGAGTAGGGAGCAACGTTTGGCAGTGTATCGACAGCAACAGCAGCAGTAGCGGCAGCGGCAGCGGCAACAACAGCGACGATAACAACAAGAACAACAATGAGAACATTAGCAACAACAACAATAACAACAACAACAAGCGGCATAATAACAATAAAAATAACGACAGCAGTATTAACAATAAAAACTACTATAGCTGCTACATGCATAGCAGCAACAACAACAACAACAACAACAACAACTTTAACAAACGGTTAGGACAGCTCGAATAGCCACTGCAGCAACAACAACAACAACAGTTATCGAAAAGCAAGCAGACAGATGTCTTTAGAACGTCGCACGTTTGCATACTGCAGGTAATCGGTAAGATTGATCGATAGAACGGACACGGATTGCGGCTATCGGCGTAAGGCCAAATAGGTCAGGTAGAAGGCAAATCATCGCATCGCAAAAGTTTGTCGTCTTTAAAGTGGATGGCTAAAGCTTAAATGCCGCTTGTGTAATAACAACAGCAGTAACAACAACAACAACAATTATTTCCATAATAACAACAACAACAAGAACAGAACTATAATGAAAAAACGAAACATTAATACTAATCGTAGTAATCAAATTAAAACGACGACAAGAACTACAATATGTCGAACATAAGACGGTAGTAGCGGCAACAGCAACTAGTCAGCAGCCACAGCAGCAACAACAATGACAGCAACCGCTGTATGACAGCAAGAAAACCAGCCAAGGAAGGTCACCGACAGCTGTGAATGGAAAGGAACAAAGCCTATCGTCAATGAGTCAATTTAAACGCCCGTTCAGGAAATATGCATCTAACCTAGACTACATGGTGGTTGTTGATTTATAGATTCATACACAAAAAGCCCAACTCGATGCAAACTACTTTGCTGGAGCGCAGTTTTTGACCGAATATATATATATATATATATATATATAATTTACGTAGTGCTGGCGAAAACTCTTTTTGTGGACCAAACCAGTGGGGTGCACTATAAGCATATATATATATATATATATATATATATATATATATACTATTGATACATACATATGCGTATGGTCTGATTTGTTTAAGGAAAATGACTTTAGATCACTGTGAGGCCCGCCTAAACGTATTCAACCTAGCATTGCAAATGCTGCTACGTAGACTTGATTGGGCCAAATAGTTCAGTGGTCGGTAACTTCTTGGCCGCGTACAAATGGTGCTGATTCAGAGCACGGCAAGAGTCGCACTCCCACCTTGGCGCTCGATTCAGAATCCTTTTATCTGCATACCGAAAAAACTAGCTTACATCTTAGCTGAATCGCGAGAAACAAATTGTGAGTGAACAATTATAGAAATTGACATATAGAAGGATTTAATGAATGTTAAAGTTTCTCTTGAGCGCTGGCTGACGAGCTTGAGCGTTGATGCAGGAGTGCGGTAACTCGCTACCTGATGCGTGCATCTCAGATCTATTACTCCACAAATGACTCGAGACGATCATTTTTGTGGGGGGGGTCTGTGCGGGCATGCCGCACGGAAGTGATTTATTCTGCGCGAATGTACTGTTCTGCTCCGCTCAATCTATAGGTTGATCCATAGACACACCGACAACAGCTAACTCAGAGTTACCAGTGTAACAATGTCTCGTGCACGCGCCAGGCTACTTGCACTTCACGTACTATCATCATCTTCGTTGAAGATCCGTCGATCTCTTGTGCTCGTCGTCATTACGTCGATTAGTCCGGATTAGACCGGACCTAACCGAGCGCCGGCTGCGAGCGATCTCTTTAGCGATCGTGCCGGCCGCAAGGCTATGCGCGTAATGCTGAGCGAGGCTCGAGGAATGTAGGAGGAAAGCGATGATGAGGAGAAACGGGCGCCGTTGGTGGCGTGGTGCCCAGAGCAAACGTCGCAGACGTGTCGTAGATGACTGTTGCCAGGTAAACATTAATGAGTATACACCTCGTGTTCTCCGGCCGCCGTCGGTCTCTCAAGCGGGCACTCGTAGCGCTGGTGGGTATTGACAAACAGCTTTCCCATTGAACACCAATAAGATAAGTGTACTATTTAGTGGTCTAATACATTGTGAATGGCTGACTCTCAGCCAAGATTTAACGTCAATGGGACTGCTTTTTGCGGGATTGCTTCATAGCTAGACGAACCTCCATAAATACAACGATGTGCAACGAAGGGCTCGAACCCGCCCGGCACCTATCATCTGGTGTCTCCTCCGGTCGCGAGGCGCATACGAACGTGCACCCACCACGCCACCGGGCTCGATCTATTTAGTGGTCTAGTCAAGCAAAAGTGCATCGGTATGCGTATGGCAAAAAAACGCGTCGAGAAATTGGAACTTGTTTTGGAAAGCACAGATGTCTCTATGGGGGTAAATGTGTTTGTGCTGTGTGTGTGTGTGTGTATACATGAGCGGGCGAACGAGCGAATGGGTGCCTTTGATGAAAAAGAAGAAGAAGAAGAAGAAAGGAATAACACAACAACAAGAGGAAAGCAGTATAGATAAATAGCGAGGGTACCGAGTAAGACAAGCACGCGTGGAAAAATACATAGGAGAAGCGGCGCCGCAGAGTCAATAGCAGAGTAGAACGATAGGAGAGGAGATGGACAACGGATACTACAAGGCTTGACGGACGGGTTGACTACGATGGAGGACGAGGAAGAAGCGGAGGAAGAAGAGAAATACGACGACGACGGCAACGCTAATGAAGAGAAATAGAGCGCAGAAGAGGATTAAGAGCAAGCCGAAGCAGATGGGGGGGGGGCAGGGTGGGTGCGGAAGGGACTAACACAAAGAGAACAGAAAGAGGAAGAAAACAGAGTGAGGGAACAACGAAGACGAAGAAAGCAGAGGGAACAACGAAGACGAAGAAGAGGACACGAAACAGAGAGAAAAAAGAGGCAGGAGACCAAAAGTAGAGCAAAGCAAAGAACGCAGGAACGAACGAACGAACCGACATGACGAATGACTACATTGGCGACTATTTCCGGTCGCAGCAACACCACCACCAGCTGAGAGAGAGAGAGCAAAGACAACAACAACTGTTTGGCGGGCTGGCAGACTAGCAGACTGGGAGGCAGGCGGGTGAGCGGGGGCCGGGCGATCTGCCTTTCTACCGATCTATTAATACTTAGCTAGCAACGTGAGGTGTTTGCACGTACTTGCGCACATAGGTGGGTGGGTGCGTGCGTGCGTGCTTACGTGCGTACATGGTTGGCGTCTGTTTGTCTGGTCTGCCGACGTGGCAGCTCCCAGGTTGAAGGGCGCACGGGCCCCCGCCGTTGACTGTATGCTTGTGCGATACGATATACGTTTGGCATTACCGGAGCTGGACAGGAGGAGGGTGTGGGTGTTTTGATATATATATATATATATATATATATATATATATGTTTGTGTGCACATGCGTATTTTTATTTATATATATATATATATATATATATATATAGAGAGAGAGAGCATATTGTGAGGATTTATTAATCATTTACAATACGTTTGCACACTCGGCAGTGCTCACCTTATATATATATATATATATATATATATGCTTGTGTGCCCATGCGTATGCGCCTGAAACATGTCAAAATCTATGAGTAAAATATTGGGGTGCCGACGACGACGGTAACACGTAAAGATAATACCAACCACCTCGTGGCTTCCGTCGCTGAAGTGGCTCATAAGATTACTCGTGATGTACTTGAGCGCCGCCGATTTGATAAATTATTGAAGGGTGAATGATGCAGCAGTCCACGGTGAGACAAGGGCAGGGCAGCCTGCTTTGCTTTAAGTTTCTCGTTGAGACTCCCGACAATGGTGATGATGATGATGGTCTTCATCAGTTTGCCCATGGTATCCAGTGAGGACGATAGAAACGATGAAATTATTGTTTGCTGGTCGCGCATTTCTCGAATGTATCGCAGTGCGCATCATCTGCACTTTAATCTGGCCTACATTGCAACAGCATGTATTCCAGGATGATTAGAGCAGAGTTGGACTGCAACCTTGCACAATGACACTGATGGTCCAATACACTGCCCCCCAGTGCGCCTCATCGTCAAATGAGAGTTAGGCCAAGTGTCCGCCTTACCATTGTTGTCGTTGTGTGTTATATCGTGGTTCCACTTTTGGCATTACCCGAAACGAACGCAAGCGTGGTCCTGGACATGGGCCTGCTAATGGTAATCGTTTGTCGGCGTGCATCTAAGGCTTACAGCGATACCGTGTTGCAAAACAAACCTACTAGCTTGTTTCCCCCCTCCTCTCCTAGCTTTACCACTTCCGCGATAAATTTACAGATATATATATATATATATATATATATTTGTTCATAGCGATGCTGCGAAACTTCACTCTGGTGCTTGGAGAAATTGCATTATCTCCTCCTTTCCGAGGCCGAATGCGCTAACGCTTTGTGGACTTGGAATCCTCGTGATGACGGACCGTTCAAAACTCCTATTGTCAATCATTCGTTACACATGCAATGTCTTCCTACACAGTGTACTGCGACGCACTCAGTACACTGGCTCCGTATCACGATTATGTCACGCTGCATCATTGACTTTACTGTCTTAGCAAATGTATGATAATCGCGTCATTGTTCGTGTAGCAATGCGGTATCTGTCCACGAAAGCTCAATAGACGAAGTTGTTGTCATGCTCATTGTTGCGAGTAATACTACTCTTGTTATCGCTGTTGTTGTTGTTGTCGCTGTCGCTGCGGCTGCTGCAGGTCTCTGTTATTGTCACTATAATAACTTGGCAAGTGACCATTAGAAAGCTTACGTACATAAATGGACAAGCATTTGAGGTAGCGGTCTGATCTCTTAAACTCTTGCTTGTTCTCGCATTATCACCTACTGTAGACGAGCGACATTGTGGTATTCGCCTCCCTCTTGCACGTCCGCATATATATATATATATATATATATACGAACACACACACACATAAATACATATATGAACTCCCACTTAGACTGCTGTTTCGTGCATCTTTCTGGGCGTCGCCGCCGCTGTGACACCATGTTTGTTTGGAATAAATAAAATATCGCTCGTCGTCGCGACTATATCCTTTTTTAATATGGGTGGGTACATCATTTATGTGTTGCTATTGTTGTTGCTGTTGCTACTGCTGGATCTACCAACACTCTCTCTCTCTCTCTCTGTCTCGATTGTTGTCGTAGGTAGCGGCGCAGCAGAAACACCAGAATCGAAAGCAGGTTTTTTTTTTTTTTTTGTTTACCCTTTTTGTTGCAATTGCACGCTAGGTCCTAATACGCGGAGGCGGGGGGTAGGGGGGGGGGGGGCTTTACCGATGACGAGCACCAAAGTGAAGAACGAAGGCGTGGGTAAGAACCACTGAAAGTAACAACAAGGTAACTGAAAGTAATATGCTCCATGTAAGTTCCACCATGCAGTAATCGCAGCGATGTCGATAACAACAATTCTCGTCTTGTAACTGTTGCTGCTGCTGCTGCAACTGCAGAAGCTATATTAGGCGGCTAAGCTCACTCAGCCAGAATTCGCCGTATTCATCCAGCAATTCACGTTGACTGCATGACAACACACAAAGACGATGAATATGCGTTCTGTGTCTGTTCCGCGCATTTTCTTGTCGTCTCGTTGGTTAAAGGCTCGCAACATTGTGATATAGTGACAGTTGCTGTATTTGTACTACTGTATTATATATATATATATATGTGTGTGCGTGTGTTCGTGTGTATCTTGACGCGTACATGCTTTTCAATGGTAATAATGTGAAAACCAGACGACACCCAGAAGGAGAAATAGAGACAGATGAAGAGAAGAAAGAGAGAAAGAACGTAAAACGTAGAGAGAAAAAGGGCAAATTGTTGGAGAATCACTAGGTGGAACACAGATGATAAACACAAACACTTAAGAACATAAGTTCGATAGAGCTGCACGCGTTGTTTTTGCTTCTTTTATTGCTGTTGTTGTTAGTGGTATAATTGTTGTTAATACCTAACAGTCATTGTTGCAACGTGTTAGGATAAAACAACGACGACAACGACAATAACAGCAGCAGCAATACTATTAATAGATGCATTGTGGGAAGAAACACAGCATTACAACAGCAACAGTTCACAATTAATTACAGCACGACAGCAACAGCCACAACAACAAAAACGCAAAATCAAACAACAACAACAACAACAACAATAACAGTTCGAGCAGAAACGATAATACGAATAATACCAACAACAATATCAAACATCAACAAATAAATGAATATCTCCTACCTTGCAAGCAGTCAAACACTAGCCGCCTAAAAACGTACACTCCGTTTTGGCTTTCGTGAGAGTCTAGTTACTGCTGAGCGCACGTCCTGCAGCAGAAGAAACTACAGAAGCATGAGGGCAGCACGATGAAAAACTGACTCTAACTCTAGCAGATCAACGTGTGCGAACAACATGAAGGTGTTGTTGTCATTACAAGTGATATTATTCATCTGATTGTTTATGCTTGATGATTGTCTAATGTTTTTGTTATTTGGGCCGTTTCTGCTGCTTGTTGTTGCTTTGCTTCTCTTGTTGCTGTTGTTGTTGTTATTGCTGTCACAGCTGTTGCCCTGCTGCATTCACAATTGTTCTACTACTACTATTACTACTACGACTGTTGTCGTTGCTGAAGGCGGTGCTGAGGTTAGGCAGTGAACGACACACCCAATCGAAAGTAGAAGTCCCCTTTCCAGGGCCAGGGTGTTGGGCGCTGCTTCTTCCTGTTAAACAAGTAGTTGATACCTTCATGGATTTTGCGATTCTGCGACACAAATCGACCCTTTCTAATCTCTTCGCAAACGACTCGCACAGTTCTCGTTAACTGCAGAACGTATCGCACAAAGAAAACAACAACATAGACCACCATCTTTGTTTCAACCACAACTACTACACGTATTATTAATATTATTATAATTTGTACTTTCACTAACGATTTTGGTATGACGGCACTGGATCAGCATACACGTATAACTGCAACTGAGATATCACTTGCACATATATATATATATATATATATATATATATATCTGCAGAACTATCTACAGAGAAACAAATGTAAAGAAGCAGTCAAAGACACACATGGAAACACTCCTCAAAATGCAGAAGCCAAAATTTGCAAAAGAGTCTAGTCCAGTAATGGGAAATGGTTGTGGCTAACAACAATAGAGAATTAACTCATGCATTTTTTAGATTTATTTTCAATTCAAAAATTCCAGTTACTTTTCCTCCAACATTATATATATATATATATATATGTATATATATATATATATATATATATATATATATATATATATATATATATATATATATATATATATATATACAACAAACCATGTTGCCCGCAAGATCTCGCATAATAGCAACAACTACATCTAACTAGGTGAATGATAGATTCCGCTGTACGTCCTTGTGGAAGTACACACACACACACACACGCATTTTCGTATACGCATACTAATCACGACAGGATAAACGTGTCGTCATGCGATATCAGCACATACGTACGCCAGGCAGCTGTATGGACAGACCGAATTTAGGTTACGTCTCCTTCTTTGCATCCAAGACACATGACTACATGCGCGCCGCCGCGGGGATCAGCTCAGCAGCCACAGACGGGGCGGGGCCTTCGAAAAACGCACGAGCAGAAAGCACTTTGTGTTGTTTAAGCAATAAGCTACTATGGAGCGACAACAATAACAAAAACAGCAGTAGCCATAGCAACAACCATGGTAACGACATCAACAACGATAATAACAACAACAACAACAACAACAAAAGTACAGCAACAATAACAACAACAACAACAAGCACGGCAACGACAACAAAAGTAACTAAATTACCTGCTCAGTTCATTGTTGATAGTGGTTATATAACCTGCTCTGGTAACAACAAACGCGCAGGGAAGGAGAGGCCTAATTAAACAATTACATCATCCTCCGTTTTTTGAACTTGTTAGTGTGCCGGTGGCGGATGAGCGTGACCGACCAACGACATCGACTTAGCAATCGATAAGTAACACGGCGAGACACATTTTTATATTATGCTATTTATTTTTTCTCTTATTTACCTCATTCGTTAATGGACAGCAACGTGCCCTGGGCCGACCACTGCTCAGGCCACGCGAGGCATTGCGTGGCATAAAACTGCAAGATCTCGGCTAACTGAAGCTGTTGTCGTTGTTGTTGTTGTTGTTGCTGATTTTGTTGTTTTTCGGACGGGCTTAGCACTTTTCAAGCTGTCCTGCCGCCATACCTGCTGTTGGCGCTTTGTTGCCTCTGAAGACGCAGGAAAAAGACACATACCGTGGAAAACGTCTCCGACATTGGACGCCGCCGAGGTCGGAACGTTGATGCTGTTGCCGCTGCTGAACCTCAAGCTTGCCGTCTAATGCGTGCGTGGTTACCTTCTATGGGCAAATACACCACAACAATAGTGGTAATGAGGCAGAGCCTGTGGTAACAAATAGGCTATATATATATATATATATATATATATAGGGACAGAGATAGAGAAATAAATGTGTTTGTTGTTTGTTTGTATGAATGATGCACAGCATCGGCAAGCAGAAGCCCTCAGTTCGAATGTAATGCCTCGCACGTGTATTCTACTAGATGATAGTGTGCGAGAACAACGAACATCAACATAAGCCATGGGACAGCAATGAAACGATGATCACCAGCACACGGCGATATGGGCGCCCCTATATAGCCTGGTTTGGTAGTTATAAAGATAAGCAAACATTTCCGCTCATGCAAGAAAACTTTCCGACACAAGCGCAAAGAATAAAAGAATGACGCCGCAGATCACACTGTACATTAACATGTGTGTGTGTATATATATATATATATATATATAAATATATAAGAGCATAAAGCTGTGCAATCTGTATGCAATGCAATCTGCAAGGTGGCATAACACGTGAATAACGGATACAATGGATTAGCAACCAACGTACGTATTGTCTGTGAGTAAATAGTAGCAGTTTTAGTAGTTTGATAGTAATTCGTCACATTAACATCGATTGAGAAAGAGAAAGAGAGCGAGGGAGGGAGAGGGGAAGACAGAGAGAAACGAATTCATGCCGTGCTAGAATGACTACTATTGGAGACAGTGTAATAAAGCTATATACGCCGCAAACGTGTCGCAGACAGAGAGATGGCAATAAAAAGTCACATGGTTCAGCTGTAAATAGATAGACAGCTCTCGGCAAGAACCAACTTCCACAACAACCAGACCAGACTAGCTAAGACGTAAGATGCGCGACACACTGTGAGCGCACTGTGAATAGCCACCTAACTATGTATGTTAGTAGTTTGTAGTGGACGTGACGAGAGAACTGAACATCAGCAGCAGCAGCAACAACAACAACAACAACAACGATAATAATATTAATAATAATAATCATGCCGATGTACGAGAGAGTATCGTTGTAGTAGCAGATGATCGTTGCTGTTAATGAGAGCAATATAGATATGACCAGAGATGGACAATTAGTTGGAACAGGCAGTACGATAGAGTACGAGAGAGAGATAGAGAGAGAGAGAGAGAGAGAGAGAGAGAGATACATCAACAGATAGATCGAGACGGTGGGTGAATTGACCACGGTTACGATCGCTTGCGCAAACAAAGCACACAGAAGAAGCATACCTACAGCAGTTAATTGTTATGATGTTTGTGCTGATGATGATGATTATGACGATGAGGATGAGGATGATAATTGTGGTGGTGATGATGATTATAACGTTGATTATGATTGTGATGATAATGGTGATAAATAATACTAATACTAATACTAATAATAATAATATTAATAATAATGTTAATAATCATAACATAGGGTCGATATAATGATGATGATGATGATGATGATAATGAATCGCAGGCTACAGATGAACCTTTCGGCCTTTTAGGGGGTCCATGCGCATCGAAAGCGTTGATCGGCGCGAATATTGCACGTCAGCCTACGGGACGTCGCATTGAGCTGTCGTGGTGATTGCATTCTGCGCGTATCGCGTTCAGGCGGCGGCTGCTGCTGCTGCTGCTGCCGCCGCTGCTCTTGACGTTTGCGTTACGACGACCACCACCACCACCACTACCAGCACCACTACCGAAGCGTTCAGGATCCAGGAGTTCCGCACGTCGCGCACGCTTGCGTTTTGCAGGAAGCTCTTTGTTCATCTCTGTCTTTCTCTCTCTCTCTCTCTCGCTCCCACTCCTTCTCTCCCTCTCCCCCCACATACCTTACTCTGGCTGTGTTGCGTAGTCGCGAGATATCATTGTGTCCCACCGCACGATCCCGTCGGTCAACTTCTGTTGCGTCGTTTAGTAAGATGAAGGCAAAGAGAAAAGATTAAGAGTCACCGTTTAAGTTTGCGTTGACGGAGGACGTCGTGGAGCTCCGGTTTGCGAATGCTTGAGTGCTTGTTTGGCCGCCAGCAGCCGCGACTTTATTCTCTGTCCGGATTCCGGATTCGTTTGGCACCACTGGTGGCAACCTCAGTGCTGTCCTCGAAAGTCGAATCTAGTCTTGAACCTACCGCTCACGTAGACGTCCGAGGAGTCGCGGGAGCCACACGGGAGGAGGAGGAGGAGGCAGCAACAGCAGTACTCACCGACAGAGGCGGGAAGGTGACACAGGCATTTCCCGCGTCGAGCAAGTTCCCATATTCCCACCTGCTGGTATATACACACTCTTTGTGAGTGTGCGTGCGTATGAATACGCACATGGCTAGGCCTTTGTAGCGTTTGAATCAGTTATATGTTACCGCACACGAGCGGACTATTGAAACAACTGAGCGAAAGCTCTGTCTAAGACCGAACGAACGTGCGGCAAACAGCTAGATTGGCATACGCAGATAGATAGGCGAAAGGAAGCACAGCCAGCAAGCGATCGAGCATGAGAGCAAGAGAGAATTACATAAGAAGATAGAGAAGTGTTTTGCTTACTCGCGACCGAAACGCGGTGGTGAAACGGCCGAAAGCAAAACTCCAAAACAAGGCAGGCCAAGCACAAACAGGGACAAAGATAAGCGTAGCCGCTATCCTGGCAACCACGCAAAGTGCACGCCGCAGAATACAGGATATCCCAATGTCTGGGGATATCCTGCTGATGCGGATCCAGTGCGGCCACATCACCTGCCGTGGTGCTCCCGAAAGATCCGACGATGGACGGCGGTGGCCTAGGCTACTAGGCACGGTTGTTGCGAACCCAAATCCACCAAGTGCAAAGTATAATAATATCAGCGGGGGGTAGCGGGTATAGCGGGGGTAGCGGGTATAGCGGGGGTAACGCTGGTGGCAGTGGTGATGGTGGTGGTGGTGGTATTGATGGGGGTGGTGGTAGTGGTGGTGGTATTGGCGGCAGTGGCGGCGAACGCGGCAACAAGACGCCGCTACGGGCGGCTATCGAGCGTTCGTGCAACTCTCGCTCCGAGCTCGCTGTGACCGCGCCAGCAGGACTCTCAGGCCTTTCTATATTCACAACGTTATTGTTACGATTACTACCGCTACTGCTACTACTACAACAAGTATTACTATTACAACAAATCATACACTATTACTTCTACTACTCCTACTTCTACTACTACTACTACTACTACAACTACTACAATTCAGATGATTGGCATTGTTGTTACTATCGATCGTTACATTACTCTACACACGAACACTGACCACATTTCCTACTAAACCTATAATTGCTACAGCAACTGTTTTCTCAGACTTTTATTGTTGTTGTTGTTGCTATTATAATTATTGTTAGTATTACTACTACTACTACTACTACTACTACTACTGTTACGACTACTACAAATAGTTCGCGAGGCTGGCGTTATTCCTAAGAAGTTTTATGACAACGATTACCGTTACAACAACTGCAATTGCTGTGGCTTGCTTCTGACACAAACTCGAGAAGAAACACTGACTCTGACGTGGCACACAGTTGTTTTACACCATGCGGCGGCAGTACTTGTTATGTAATAGCTACAAGCAGATAACTAACAACACCCTAACGGAGAAGAAGAAAAGTGATTTGCGTTAATGGAAACGGCGACAATTACAACAACAACGGCAACAACACTGGGAACAACAACAAGAACTTTATCGGGAGCAACAACAACAATTTAGACAATAGCAATGGATATAGCGTCAGCAGTCTGATGACAACGATCATGGTTGGCTAGAGCAACAGCAACAGCAATGGTGACAACAGGGTTTAATCCAAGAAAGCAACCGAAGATATGGTTTAAGAGTAAAACACACCATCGAAATACATGGCCGCAAGCATACTGCAAAACATTTTCAGCGAAGCTAAAATGCATGCGCTCTACTATGACGATGCTGATATACAAACAGCCGGCTCAACAGTTGCTAAACAAGGTAACAATACAATTGAAAAAGGTAACAGCTACAATTAAGCCCCTTACGCTGGTCCGGTACGGCGTTTCCGGCTGTATATGATAAAAATAAATAATTGCAGAATTTGAGATAACTAGTTGCGTAGCGTAGTCAATAATGTGTTAGTCTAGTTGTTTAAGGCAACACCAGCCACGTACAACAACGACAATTTTGACACTACCACTATAAACAACAATAACAGCAACAACAACAACAACATTTATATCGTTAAATATCTCGATCCAGTAGCGCACGCCCTGTTAGTTTCGGTAGGTTGTCTAGTGCATTCTACATAGAAACATGTAGAAATATCTATTCATAGGAATGATCGTTTGTAGAAATAGATGTTTGAAAAGTTCGTTAATGCATTCAATAGAACGCTATGATGCTTGCGGCATTCGAATTCTCTAGATTACTTGCGCGTGCTTTTGATTTTTGCGGGGCCGTTGTTTTAGCATATATATATATATATATATATATATATATATATAATATATATATATATATATATATATATATATATATATATACATATATATATATATATATATATATATATATATATATATATATATATAATTCAGTATTTACAATGACGTTAAATTATCGTCTAGCTAAGTTGGGTACGCTGAAGGGCTGAGGACGCTGCTGTGGCCCACAGGCGAAACATCATGAGAGAAAGCAGGAGCTAGGATGAGCTAAATAATTCTTTGTTAAGTACACGGACGCATGCGCACCGTAGGCCTGCAGTTCTATGGCCAAAGGGGTACGTCTCGACGGCAATATCTGTTAAGTGATGAAGTGTGACTTGGCACGTGACGCACGACTAAATTATCAATTGTACACACGCACGAACATTATGCCACAGAGAGAGAGAGAGAGAGAAATAACAGTACAACTGCTACATAGTTAAGAACAACAGCAAAAACAACATCTAAAACAACAACAACGACATATGCAGCAGCAGCAGCAACAATGGCACTAGTATTTTGGGATAGTGGAACAGCCCAGCCCGGCTTTCTTTCGTCAGTCAGGTAACCGCAGAACGCAGTCCGCCGTAGTCAGTCCGGTCAGCGGCGATGATTCGGCATGCTGCTATTTTGAGTGGGACTCACCACTGGAAAAAGCGAAAAAAAAAACACTACGCTCGCGATGATTGCGTGTCGTTTTGACACCCGGAAACTGCTGTCGCTCGCTCGAGAGACGTGTGCGGACCACGACTCGTTTCTCTTGTTTTCTGGCTCTTCGCCAGCGGGCCAACTCCACATCGACTGACGCTTAGTTTGTTCTTCGTCGTCTTCTTCTTCTTCTTCTTCGTATTCTTCCACATCTTATGTTTCGTCTTTTTCTTCTATTTCTTGTGTTTTTCCCGCCGAGGAGTTCTCGTCCATAGGGGGGGGGGGGGTGGCGGCTGTTTTCCCCTCCGCCTCCTCCTACGACCAGTCGTTGTAATAGGACAGCAGAGACCCGACGAGAGAACCTCTGCTGGTGCCCCCCCCCCTTTGCCCCCGCGCCTCATCGAGCTTCAACGAACGAGAGAAGCTTTGCTTTTTCGCCACATTCGACCTCATCCCGAGACGCCCGGGGCGACTGATCTGAGCCATCTGTGATCGAAAGCCGGTAGCGGCCGGGTCGGTGATCGCACACAGGTGCGCATCGCAAGAACGACGCGCGTATTTTACCACCGCACTCAGCTCATCTTTCTCTCTGGCAGTCTTCTATTGCTCTAGCGTTGCGGCGGCCACTCATACATTTGGCCGCTCGGTTATTTCGAGCTTGGACGTACTCACGTAAGCCCTAAGGCAAGCTACCCTATCAGAAAGCCCTTTGTGCAAAACAAAGAATGACAGAACAAGCGCGTGCAAGAGATAGACAGAGATGAATACAGAGAGAGAGAGAGAGAGACAGAAAGAAACGGACAAAGACAACCAGCGTCGTACTCCATCCTGCGAGGAGCGAACAGACATGCTAAACGTTGCTACAATTTGAAGGGCTTGCTTGGAGGCGGAAAATGAGCAGAGAAAAGAGCACCGGGCCTGAGCACTCAAATCAAGTACCGCTCAAATTCGGACGATGATCGTCGGACGAGCCCAACGTAAAGATTTCGCACTGGTATTCCTCCTCCTGCGAAAGGAGAAGTCTGCATCCTCGATCTTCGTCGGTGAAGCTCGACGGTTTCCTGCGCTACTGGCCGGGCAGCACGCAACCGCTTGTAGCTGTCTTCAGGCTGCCACTGCCTATGGTGCCGCTATGCGTGGTCAATGTTAATCGCCCGATGCCGCTTCGAGCGGTCATTGAGGCTAGTTAGTGTATGATGCATTCAGGCGTGCTGACAGTGCTTTGTGCTTAAGTTATCAGCCACATGTTAAAGTGGACTGAGTGCTCATCTCCAATGGGCTCGCTGCGTATTGGACATACACACACGATCGAGCATGCCATTCCATATGAGCCGGCATCATGTGGAATGACGCCACAGTTGCAGGTTCGCTGTTTAGCCGCAGCAGCAGCAGCAGTTGTTGAAAAGTAGCGTCACAACGTCGAGTACAGGCTGGCTTGCGTTGGCTTATCGGAGACTGTAAGTACGGCTAAATTTTCGGAACAATGTTAGCAACGCGAACAATGATGACAACAGAAGCAGCCATTGTTTGTGTGGCATCGTGTGTGCCGCCTACTAAATGCCTACTCTACTAACAAACAACAGCACAAAGCAACCAACATAACATCGTCGTAATACAGAAAAAAAGCCTCGCGCTTCAATGCGTCTCGACAAAAAATTCTCTAAGCTATTTATTTGTAGTGGCTCTGCGCGAGAATATTGCAATAGGTTTGATACACGTGACATCTAGTGTACACAGAGACCATATGTATATATAAATATATACGTATAGTAAAAAAGTTTGACCTAAATCTGGTATGGGCATATATATATATATATATATATATATATATAGTGTACAGTGACGACATAATGCATACGTTCACCTATGTATAACCTGGAGCGATAACAAATTCAAATGGTGCTCGATTTCATGTCGTAGGTAGCATAACGCGGAGATTCTATGACTAGCAACATTACTAGTACAGTCAAACTACAAATAATAAACATAGTATAAGCAAACATGATGTTCAAAAAAATGATCGTATTTGATGCAGGTAGTCATGTCGAGATGATAGTTAACATGTTGACGCGTCAAACGTGTTTGGCGTGTTTGGTCACAGACGTCAAGCAGGTCGCTTGCGCACGGGGTTGTTGTGTGAACGGTCAGGCGGCGACTTGGCGAGTGGGAGACGAGTGGAAACGTCAACCTTGATGCATTTCATTGCTGTAAGCCCTGACGCTACAGACAGCGTTTTGAAGAAGAAGAAGGGCCTCCTCCTCAACAAGGGCTTGGAGAAGGTCGCAAGGACGCCGCAATAGCCAACGTTGTCGGGGTGGTCAAGGACACCCACGAACCACGAACAGCAGCTTGAATGAAGCTTCCTCTGTCCGCCCGGAATTTCACGACTCACCCGGGACGACAGGTTCACGACACGATTTGGCAACCGTGCTATGCGATGAATCCATACAGGTAGCAACAGTCGAATAGGCTGAATCAACACACACACACTTCTTACACACGATTAGCGGTCGTGTTAGTAGTAGTAGCCGCCGCAGCAGCGTTAGTAGTAGTAGTAGTTTGTAGTGTCGTGGTAATAGTAGCTAGGGCAGTCGTAGTTTGGGTAGCGGCCTTGGATAGTTAGTGGTGACGGTCTAGGTTACGGGCAGCTTTGCTGATACCGCCGCTGTCGTTTGCTGGACGTTAGCAACGGTTGTTAAGCAGCGGATCGGTGAGCAATCAACTAACTAACTTACTACTGCTGGTTGGTACAGTACGTTGTGGGCCAAGAACGTGGTGGATGAAATGTCGAAAGACTACTTACTCTAGGTTTCGTCTGATGGGTCTGATAGGGTATATAGATATGATAGGGTCGAGGTAGATGAGCATGAATATAATGAACTTGTATAAATGTACACTGAGACAAACGTACACGTATGCCGACAGTAAAGGGAGGGGGGGGGGAGGGGGGTTGGTCCCAGTCATCCCAGTTACTTCGGGCCAACCCCCGACACACACACACACACACACTCCTACACACAATGTCGCTGTCAGCCTCTGTTCAAGCGTGTGGCACACCCAAACGTGACAACATGGCACACATGGGGAAAGACTGACACGAGTCGTCGTCATCATCATCATCATTATTCCGCATCCAAGCAGCGCGTTCATTCATCCAAGAAACGTTGTTGAAACAAAGCCTGCTTCATTCAATTGTGCAGCTGCTGGGCACGCTTATAGCACGTAACCTACACAAAAACACGGCAGATGCACGCCCACACACACACACACTCAGACACAAGCAAGCAAGCATCAACATGTTGAGGTCAAAATCACACATCTAATAGAAATACGTAATCAGGTGAGAATGCATCATCATAGAATCATGTCACCGCACCCGTGTGGGGTAATATATATTAATAATAATAATAATAATAATAGACAATGGTGACTGACGGTCTTTCACCGAGAGATTGAGTAAGATCCACCAGCTGCTGCTGCTGCTGTTGCTATACGATGAATACGCCATACGATGGATGATGCTGTGGGCATGAAACGCACTAACGCTAAACGCATGGCACGCAATTCATTCAATGATCAGGCCCGTAAGCCAGTTCGTCGGTGGACGACCTGTACACAGACAACGTGGACGATGAGACAAATGATTGAAATGGGCGCAACCACCGATTGTCGTAGTGACGTAGTGCACCCGTCGAGCACCATGTCATGTCGATAATATCAGGGTCTGTCTCTTGTCGTTCGTTGTCGTTCGTTGTTCGCTTACGGACGTAACCCGTTAAGAGCGGCGCGTATTGAACGAAAAGCGGGTTTCGGCGTTGTTTCGTCGTCGACACGATCGAAGCCCAGACGTGTGTGTGTGTGGCGTGTGCCTAACTGTGGATGATGGCTCGAACTGTGTTGTATGTATTGTTGTTATGAGCTTGAGATTGCTGTTGCCGAGAGATGGTGGTGATGACGGTTCCAATGAGAACGTTGTCGGCGGTCAACGGTCAACGGTCAGAACGAATATGCCCTAGAAAAGGGTTCAGGACCAGGCAAGCGGGGGGCTCGAAAGCGCCGAAGCTAAGCTAATAATCATTAAGCTAAAGGATGATAACGGATAAAGTGGACCACAAGTGCACACCCAAACAAACAACATGTAGTTCTGTGGTGTACGCAATCAAGTAGAAACATTGACGCTGGCAGACTACAACCACTGCAGACACCTGTGCCGCGCTGCGTGTGTGGGTACCGCTGTTGTTGAATTGCTGTTGTTGCTAATTACAGACAACGCAATCGTCGGACTAGATTGAACGTTTTGGCTTGCCACAGGAGGCGGCGTTGGAGAAATGTATAGTAATAATAATGGCGATGACGGTGATGTTATCAATAATAATACTATTAAAATGACAACAATAATAGTATTAATAAACAGTAGCCACAGCAGCAGCAACAACAATAACAACAACAACAACCATCACTCATAGATTTTGTTTTTCTTTGAAAAGGCCAAGAGCCTGGACATCAAGTTAGCCATATCGCACAATCCTAATCAGCCAACGGCATTATGGCCTGGCTAAAGCGCCCCGTCCCGTCTTCACACCGGCAGCACACCCTGTATACCTGAACACACGCTCGTTACACATGCGTTATTTGTAAGACGTCCCAGTTGACCCTACCTAGCAAAAAATGGGTGTTTACTTCGTTTCTTTCTTATATATGACGCTCTACCCGCAATGTGCGGGTAGAGCCTTTGATCCAAGCAGGTGTGTCAACATGACAAGCCATATATAAGCCTTGTATTCTGTCTCGTTGACGGCGTTGCAGGTTGATCTAACGCGGTTGAGTTTGTCAAACCCCAGCCGGGAATTCCTAAACAACAACAGCAACAAAAACAACAACAACTATGGCGGTAGTCACAACAACAGCAGCATCAACAACAGCAGCAATGACAGTTACAACAACGGCAACAGCAGCAATCAAAAATCTAACAAACAACAACCTACAATGACCGTACTAATAATAATAATAACAGTACCGCGGCTCGGGCGCCAGCAGCCTACGGTCTACGCATATTCCTTCGACTGTTCTGTTACTGACATTGAGACAAACCGACGTTTGCACAAGCAGGGTCACTCTCCGGCGCCACTCAGCAAGTGACGCAGCAAAACAATGGATTCACCGATGTGTGGATTTCCAAATATGGAAACGAGTTCACAAGCTCACTACTCCCTAGCAAGCCAGTGATCGGGCAAGGGGCAAAAGCTTAGCCGAGTTAGAGCTAGCAGCCAGCCGACCTACATGCGTTTTCATTGCGGCGTCCAACGACAAATGGGATCTAGCGAACTGTTAAGGCACCTAGAAGTAATCACGCTAGGAGATTTAGACTACACAAGAAGGCCACAAGGAATTCGACAGAATGCCACAAAGCTCCGCTGCAGAGAGAGAGAGACGGCCGTGTGATAGCAAGTGGTGGCTGTCACATCTACGGTGTATGAAGTCGGTCCTTAATATTTCTGCTGCTGCTGCTGCCGTTGTTGTTGTAGTTGTTGCTGTTGCTGCTATTGTTGTTGTCGTTGTTGCTGTTGCTGCTATTGTTGCTGCTGTTTTGCTGCTGTTGTTGTTGTTGTTGCTGTCGCTGTTTTGTTGTTGCCATCATTGCTATTGTGGTTTTGTGTATATAACCGCTCGCACCAGCATGGAAGGTGCTACAAATGCCACGTTTTTCTTATATACTTGCGCCTGCTGCATTGCTGCCGCTGCTACTACTGCTGCTGTTGCTACGGTGAGCCTGGTGGTGACACCCCCTCCCCCCCTCCCCGTCAGTGTCTCACAGTCAGTCACTCTGCCATGCCGCAGTATATGCATCATGCTACAAATGCACAAACACCAACAAACAACAATACAAGGATTTTGCTGTACGCAAAAATAAATAAATAAACGTCCGTACAACATACACAGCATACACACGCAGGGGTGGTGCACGAGACAGCGAGAAGACATTGAGCAACGCAGTGGTGACTAGTTAACTGTATAGGCAGATCAATGAATAGTTCGATAGACTAACAACAGACAGATAGATATGTATACAGATAGGTAAATGTATTATTGATCTATTGGTAGATAGATACATTGTATAGGTAGGCTAAAGATAGGCCGAATAGGAGATAGCGAGACGAAGAAGAAGAAGAAGCAGAGAAAATGTCGTGATTCGTAAGTGCTCTCGAAATGGATGATACTACATAATAGCCGAGCATGACAACACGGCAGAAATGTAATGCCTGGCCGCGTAAGTACAGAATCTGATATGGGTACGTAAGCTGCGAAGCTGTGAAGCTTCGATTGCTGCAAGGCGGTATATTGACGAGCTTTAGCGCTCGAAAAGATGACAAAAACGGATGATCTTAGAAGAAGTTTGAGCGTTAAAGTAGCAGCAGCCATGTAATCTAAGAATGACACGAGCAACCGTGCGATATAAACATCTATGCTATTATATATATATATATATATATATATATATATATAGAGAGAGAGAGAGAGAGAGAGAGAGAGGAAAGAGAGAGAAAGAATATAAGTTTTAGAAGAGCAGCATGAAGAGGAAGAAGAATACTAGTATATATATATAATCTACTGCTGCCACTATTATTACTGGCTAATATTACTACAGTAATTAACGACACAAATGCTAATGTTAATAATAGTTAACGACACAAATGCTAATGTTAATAATAGTTAACGACACAAATGCTAGTGTTAATAATAGTTAACGACACAAATGCTAGTGTTAACAATAGTTAACGACATTAATGCTGATGCTAAAAAGAGTCGAGTTATAAAGCCGATGAGGCGCAAAATAGCGGTTGATACAGGTAAGATAAGCAACGTCATATATCGACGACGACGACGACGACGAAGCCGCCGGAGCGTGAATGTCACCAATAGACAAGATTTCGTGCTGCTGCTGCTGTAGCTGGTGGTATCTAAAGCTTCGTGTATCGTCATCAGTGCTCCGGCAAGATGATGATTCGAGATGATGAGCAATGCTTTTAACAGATGAGGGTTTATGTACGAACGATAGCCGAAGACGGTAAATATTGCTATACTCGTTGAACGAATAATACAAAGAATATGATAGTATTTCAATTGAATGAACAACATACTAACGATGTTATTACAGTAACGATGATGATCATAATCAGAATACTAGCGATGCTGACGATGACGATGATGATGATAATGATAATGATAGTATAGCAAGAAAACATAATGTAACGCAATATGATTATCAGTAGTAATAACGGTGAACATATGAAAATACGTTATTCTAACGCCAGTTGAATCTATATATATATATATAGCCTCTGGTTCTCGACGGGTGAAAAGACACACGAGGAATAAACAATATATCGTTGGTACAGAGATAAAAGCAAGGCATCATCATGCGAAACTCGGCTGGTGGAGTGCAGTCGGTAGAGAAGAGGACCGAAAACAAAATTGTTGACTTGCTTTTGACAGTAATGACGACGACGACGACGACGATGATGATGATGATGATGATGATGATGATAATAATAATAATGATGATGATGATGATGCTGATGTTGAGAATGGACGACGCTGCAGCGTATCCGGTCACGCCGGATATACGGGGCGTGTCGTGGTTGCCCATAACGTATAGATGTTATATATATATATATACATATACAAGCACAAAGGTTGCGAACTGGGTACACAAAATAAGTGCGCATGGCGCATAGAGCCCGAGCCGGCAGTTGAGAGCGACACAGCGTCGAAATGTGACATAGTTCGGACGGTAGGGGCGATAGGACACACCGAAACTGCGAGGGACAGAGCAAAGGGTAACACGCAAGACACCGAGCGAACGAATTACAACGTGCGAAACAAGGAATAATAACGGAGGAAGAAAGCTATTGACGAACAACCATAAGCCTACAAAAAACCAAAGCAGGTATTTCCACAGCGATATCGCTAACAACTACAACAACAACAACAATGAATGGATCATAAACACACGCCACTACAGCTAAAAAAACCACGCTAGCAGCGACAACAAAGGATACAAATAAAAACGTATAATGAAGTTGTTCGACATATAACCTAAACTGTGTCCTTTCTTAAGAAATGTGAAACGCTGCAAACATGCAGTAGGAAACATATGTATTACAACAGGTACTGTATGGCTCGGTGGAAGTCCTGAGAAATATAGATGGCATTCCGGTCCTCGCCAATTACTAGCCGCTTTACGCCATTTGTCTAGAGCCAAAATAACAATCTAGTAAAGTAAAGTTTTCGGGCTGACCCTGAGCCAAGATTTAACGTCCACGGAACTGTTTTTCACATTGCTTCATAGACGGACCCCCATAAATACAAATGTGCAACGGTGGGGTTCGAACCCGCGCACCTATATGTCTCCTCCGGTTGCGAGGCGCAGACTTAAGCCACCACGCCACCGGGCTCGACAAAATAACAATCTGGCAAAGCCAAAACCTGCCTGTGTCAAAGGATTATGAGGAGTAACGTAACGCCAAAAGAGATATGCGATGCGTCCAAAACGAAGGTAGAACGAAAGCTATTGAACTGCAAGCAGTTGACCCTAACAAACTTCGCTTCAACCCCTTTACGGTAAGGCAGCCTAATAAGCGGGTCTTTGTGAACCTGGAACGAATGCGGGCTATGCGAGAGAGTGCATTTTACAGACAGTTTTGACTAGCTTTAATAAGTTTAAAGCCAAAGAATCGAATGCGCGTCATACCGCGCCGCGCCTATTGCGGCCGCGACAGGAGCTTACTACAAACCCAAGACCGAGAGGTCTCAGAGGTCGCTCGGACTGCTCCCGCCGATCTGTCAAGCGCAGACAAACATTCACGCATCCTATTTGCTTGTCTTGCCTGTCATAGATCTGTGTCATAGGTCGCCGTTTCTAAGGTAAGCTACTGATTACGTTCGTTTGAGGGTACGGTTATCGTTCCCGTACGTGATTAGTTATAGCACTTTACGCGATATTCATTAGGCTCGTGTTGAGGCTTTCACCTCGTTCCCTTGTGCCCCGCTCCGTCATTTTCCTTAGTCCCCATCTCCACCCTCTAGCGCCAGTTCATACGACAATTGGTCGGACATCGGTCAGTCAAGTCAAGACCTAAAACTTTTTCGGGCCCTCAGCCAACAACGTCCACGGGACCGCTTTTGCATTGCTTCGTGAGACGGACCCCATATATGCAAATATATGGGGTCCGTCTCACGAAGTGAGTCCACTGGTGTTGCCCAAGGTGATAATCTTAGTCCCCTGCTGTTTTCGGTGCTGGTGAGAGACCTTCCTGAAGAGATACGGAGTCGGCACTCGCAGGTAGACGTCCTTATGTATGCAGACGACTTGGTGCTATATTCTCGCAGTCGATTCCATTTGCAGCAATCCCTTGCGACCTTGCAGCATTACGTTCATCGAAACCAGTTGAAATAAATATAGATAAAACAAAGGCAATGAAGTTTAGACGTGGAGGGAAATTGGCTGGAATCGACGAACTACGGTTAGGTTCAAAATCTATAGAATTTGTTTCGAACTTCTCATACCTAGGGGTTATGTTCTCGTCTCGAGGTACGAACTTCTCGAGGCACACTGATGAACGAATTCGGAAAGGACTACAGTCTTTTCATAGTATCCGAGACCCTCATACACTATCAATGGACATTGCCTGTTCATCTCTTTAACCTGAAGATTGCGCCTACTGCTTCTTACGGTATACAGGTGATATGGCCGCATCTGACGAAGTTAAACTTTAAGGCGCTTGACCAAATCAAGGGCGCGTTTCTAAAAAAGGCGCTAAGAGTCCACCACACTAGTCTCAACAGATTAGTCTATTTACTGGCGTCGACTCCGCTATTTGTTGAGAATTTACAAAAAATGCACGTGTTACCGAAAACGGCAGCTTTCAACGAGTACATGTCTGAATGGGAGAATAAGATGGCAGACATTGACCCGCTCTTTTATGAAACCCAGGCAATGACGTGTACTTCATGGAAGCGCTGCAACTATGAGAATAGACACCAAATTGCACGATTTGCTGTACATGGCTTCCACATGAAGATCTGTATTCGAGAGAAGTTCCATGAAATGTCCTCGTTATGCTTGTGCAAACTGTGCGGGAGACGGTGTGACTTATATCACCTTCAACGATGCGATAGAGCAGTTCCGTTGACTCGACTTTTAGAACCGCGATGAATATATGTATATGTGAATGTGTGCTTTCTCTGTACGCGCAATATTGTAAACCAACCATCGGTTAATAAAGCTATTATGTATGTATGTATATATGCAAATGTGCAACGGTGGGGTTTGAACACGTGCTGCACCTGCATGTGTCTCCACCGGTCGCGAGGCGCACGCTAATGCACTACGCCACCGGGCTCGACCAAGAACACGACCTCTACACCCAATAGGCCCAATACCTCACTTTCAAGGCGGCTCCATGTTATTACCAAATTGACGGACTCGCGTGATTACAGCAGTGTACAGCAACCGTTCTTGGACCATGCTATGGCAGCACCGCGCTAGTTAGATCATGTGTGACCCCTCTAGATGGCCGTCAGCCGAGATACTGACTGGCAGGATATGACACAGAAACAAATTGCGGAATACCGCCATCGAATCAAAATGTTCCTACCGGATGTTACTTTGATTTTCAACCGCACAGACTTTCCCTACGACGATAGTAATTGATTAGGCTGCAAATCACATCTGTTTTGTAAACAGCTTCCCCACGGCTTTATATGCTACACGTTGGTCTCAGCATACACGGAGTTTGGGCCCTTGTACTGCTGTGCCGCGCTTTGCAAATGCCGCAATGCCACATCGAGATGAAAATGGCCAGAGAGACGATAACTCCAACACTATATTGTTTCATTCACAAATACTATCCTAGACGGAGAATGTTGTCGAATGTTATCTCGGCTATTCAGGAAGATGTCGACAATATGCCGCACAACTCTTAGCCTAAGGGGTGGAGAAAAAGACGGGTTTAGTAAATGTATGAGTCCTAAACGAGTGGCTGCTAGCGACGCAAGGGCACCAGGTTATCCCATAATTTGCCACTGAAAAAGCTATCTAGAAAGCTAGCGTAATATTCGTGCGTTCACAAATATTATCGCTCGCTGCTATCTATCCAAAGATCCGTATGAACAGTGCATCACAATTCTTATTGTCATGTATCACAATTCCTATTGGCCTGCCTCAAGAACTTTACTGCCAACTTAATGGTGTAGATAAAGTTAAAAAACCTGGTAGCTTTACCTTAGGACGCTATGACGCTTCTCCACAAAAATGTTAACAAAGTTACTTCAATTAGAGTAACTGCTATGAGCTACTTAGTCGCTGCTAGTCGCGTGGGCATTTTTAGCCCTCTTACACAGCTGCGCATCCTCATATTCGGATTTACAGAGGAACACACTGATTGTTCTCAGCGCTTACCAACAGACGCCAGTTGCTTGGTCGACGACGCCTTCTTCTTCTGACTTACTTTTTAAATATATTCTTTAAAGAGCGATCTTAAATAATTGTGCAGATCAAATTAGTGTGTTACGGCACTATCTTCAATGGTGGTATCAACTTTTCATGGAAACGTTTCTTGCCGTAGCAGAAGTTATTTTGACACAGTTAACAAGTGGCCACATATTTAGTGCATGCGCGATAGGACAAACATTCTATACCAGCGAGAAGGCCTTGGTATATATAGTGCCTGTAATGCTTGATATACTCAGCACAATATTAATCGCGCTCGTGTAATCATATATGATATAGGCTATGGTACAGAATTCTAAATAAGTGTGAAATTTGTTCAGCTAGGCCACGGCGGCAGCATACCGGATAACCACGTAGGTCTAGGATGTCAGTGGCGATGTTTTCACAGGTCAGGACACTGTCCTGAAAAAAACGCCTAAGACTCTTTACGGTGGTGCAAGCCCATAACTCTTTCCGGTGACAAACGCCCGAAATTCTTCCCTGTGCCATAAATCCTATCATCGCGTTATAGGTGAGGCGACCTGCAAGTGTAGTGCTCAAGCCAGGCTCTCCCAAAGCTCAGGCTTAATGCCAAGATGGTCGAGCGAGATGCACTCTTACAGAAACATTACGGCTTCTGGCAAGACCGGTCAACATTGAACGCGCTTCAGCGCGTGCTTCTACAAGCCCGTCAGGAAAAACTGCCCTTCTTAAAAAGCGCTGGTTTATGCTATAGATCCTACTTGACGTTCAAAATACTTTTGATACAGAGAATTGGAACAGCGTTATGACGTCGCTGGAGGACAGGGAAATCTCCCCCACCCTTCGACGTAAAATATTCTTTTAACTGAAGGATCAGAGGTTGCTGCTGGGAAACGACCCTACCCGGTTACGGTGGGAGTCCTTTGCCCCGGTTGCGTAGCATTTTGTGTATTTTGAAGTTCTACGACTTTAATGGCATGCCAGAAGAGGCGCCGAGACACAGCATAAGCGGACGCCCTGGAATATGTTTGTGTCCGCTCGCCGGCCGATGGTCTGTAGGCGGCAGCGGACAACAGCCCTTGAAATGATTCGCGCCCTAGCAACGCGCAATTCGGAAGCATTTAGACCTAACTGGCCCTCTGCCGCCGGAAACAGCCGAGGGTCTGGACACGCACACTCACCTTGAACCTTCGGAGCTTGTATGTTCGGTTCCAAACAGGGGGTACTTATAGGGGCACCTAAGCTACACGCACCCTAGATTTTAGCGGCACATTGCCAGCTTCGACGCTGCGTGGTCAAGATTAGGCAGTCGACAACAGAAACTTGCGTTGTGCACCTCCGGGCAGAGAGGCGACGTCCCTTATACAGTCGTCTTATGCAGCTCTCTAGGATACTTTTGTCGAGGATCTACCCTCGTCGTAATTTTGCTGAGGGCTGCATTACTCGCACTCGTTGATTGAAGAGACCAGGAGGAACCAGGCCGGACGAGGCCAGGAGGCCTCGCCCACATCTCGAGCGTCCTACAATCGCATGCATGGCTTGGCTCTCCCACCTTGTTCAAGGGATATCCGTAGACTTATGAACGGGTTGCAGAGGCTCCACTTGAGGTACTGCCGTGCAACTGTTTTGAACTTGAGGGGGTGCTAGAGGTGGTATTAGCGGGTATTACATGTTTAGCATAAGGTCGAGTCATACATGCTGCCGGTGTTGAGCCTTACACTACCCTTCAACATCATCAATGAATGTGAGTAAAATGCATTTCCCCTCGCAAAAACTGCAAAACCGCGCAATACAAGAGCTTTTCGATTATTAGACGCTTTACTGCATTTCTGGGATCTTGGTTTGCAAAAATGCGACCCAATATTCATACTACGACCACGTTTGCCCGAGAGACTCGTATTTCCTTGTGCTTCATCTGGACAGCCAGACATGGCCTTGCGACTATAGCACTTTAACGGGCGAAACGCGCCGTTTTCTACCTAAGGACAAGTTGAAGCAAAAATCAAGTGCGCCACTTAGTCACATTTCCGCGATTGTCGTATTATTATTATTATTATTATTATTATTATTATTATTATACAAGAGCTCTGTCCGCTAACTTTGAATAGCGACAGCGTGCCGGTCAACAGCCTTTATTTTCATTGTGGGAGTGCGCTAAGACTCGATAGGTGCTGGGACTTTGTCGATTCCGGTAGCGTGGTGCATTTGCGTGCGCTTTACGACCGGAGGAGACACATAGGTGCACGGGTTCAATTCGATTGATTTGTCGTTGCACATTTGTGTTTATGGGATCCGTCTTATTAAGTAATTTGAAAGCAATTCCGTGGACGCTAAATGTTGGCTAATAGTTAGTTCGAAAAAGTTTTAGGTGTCGAGAAGGGAAATAACACCAACAATTAAAGGACAAACAGACATTAAACGTTAGAGCGATTACCAACGCCTTTACCGATTCGATATATATATATATATATATATATTTCTCATCTCTCTATCTATCTATTATATATATCCTCTCTTTCTCTCATCTCATTCGGTGTCTCCTGTACTTTTTTGTTTGTGTTTATTAGCTACATGACAATAGAACAGTCTATATATGTGATCGGACTTGGCCACTGTTTGTAGAGTAATGTACCGTCACCTTTGTAGATAACTGAAGCGAAAAAGTTATTGAGCAGTTGGCAATCAGAAAGTTATATAATCAAAAATGCAATCCAGGCGTGGAATGGATAAAACAATGAAAATGGTTTGAATCTTTGTAGTAAAGTAATGCGCCAGTGGACAGGATCGTCAGCTGCTGAGTGTATACATATCTCTATATATACACTCAGCAGTTGACGATTTAGATATATATATATATATATATATATATATATACTCAGCAGAAAAATGGAGGAGCAACGAATCAAGTTCTGCGTTGAAAAGCAAGCCATATGTTCTATATTGATGGAAATGTTACGATTGGCTTATGGTGATCAAGCAGTGTCCCGAAACACTGTGTATACGTGGTACCGTCGATTTCGCAACGAACAAGAAGAGACCGAAAATAGTCCCTGTTCAGGAAGGGTTTTGACGTCAATTACAGAAAGAAAAAAAGAGTTTGAGATATAACGCTCAATAATGGCTAAACTTCTATGAAGGAGATAACTGAGGAATTGGATATATCTTATAGGTAACAGTCCTGACCGATACATTATGTACCAGAAGACTGGCAATTAAGTTATTTCCAAAAAAGTTACATTTTCAGCAAATTAATGTCTGTAGGAAAATGTCTGAATTGAACCTTAAGACGCTAGCAGCAGGGTTACTTCAGAGAGCAATTACAGGAGACGAGTCATGGGTATATTATTAAGACATCGAGAAGAAAGCTCAATCCTCCCAGTGGTGCAAGGGTCGATCAAAGGAATCCAGACAGAGCAGATCCAACACCAAAGTCCTTTTAATTATTATTCTTCAACTACCAGGGAATCTTCCATGAGTTTTGCCATTTGCAAATAAGGAATACTTACCGCAAAATTTAAAGAAGATTGCACAAGCACGTCCGAGGCTATTTCGGCAGCCTTCTTATATGGTCCTGGCTTCGTGCGACTTTTTTTTTCGGTTACCACAAAATAAAAAATTGAAGAGACAACGTTTTGAGACTAAAGAGGGGATATTGAAAAAATCGCAGGAGCAACTCATCTTAATCCCGAACGACGCCTTTCAAAAATCTTTTGCATAATAGGAAAGATACATTTGAAAAAGCTTTTGGACCTTCTCACAAACACTTGAAAACACGAAAAGAAAAAGCTGCTTATATAATCAGTGCCTAACACTGTTGTAGAGCAAAACAAATGTTTTTTCATGCGACGAATCGCTGATGCAATAAACGCACCGATGATTAGGACCAATGCACGAAGCTCTTGTTTATGCGAATCTGTACAAAATGACCCCCCCCCCTCCTTCTACGTCTCCTCCTTGCGTGTTCGAACAACAAGTGCAGCCCGGATTCGAAGGATCGTATATGCGTGCACCGATAGCACCAGGAGCTTCTGTGTTAGAGGCCAATCAATGCCAGCGTCTGGCCAGCGGCGGAAGTTTAGACACGACGTGGAGATGCGGCGGCGCCAAAGGCGGATTGTCGTCTGGCATGTTGGCTGATTTCTAACCCTGTGTCTCTCCGCCTGCCTCTAATTATCTCTCTCTCTCTCTTGTCTTTACTGTTTGTATATCTGCTCTCTCTTGGCAGTCTGCCACTATCTCTCTCTCTCTTGTCTGTTTGCTTCTCTCGCTCCCTCCTGTTCCTTCCCCTTCTTCTTCTTCTTCTTCTTCTTCACCACCTATCTCTCCCTCTTTTTCGTTGGCTTAGCTTACGCCTCTATCCCCCCCCTTGATTTCTCGCGAGTCTAACGGGCATCGTCGCCCCCTACCGACAAACAAACTCTACGAGAGCCAACCCCCCCCCCCCCCGCAACCAGGAGCAGCCCTAGCAGCCTAACTCCTGAGAGATTTGGCAAATCCCTCCGCTAACGCCGAGTAGCCAAAAACGAACGAATCATTTCCTTCTCCTTCGCCCGCGCCACCCTACTTCGCGTGCTACTTTTCGCTGCTGGGGTGGTGAGTTGGGACAGGGAGGGGGGTGGGGTACTGTTTGTTGGTGGCAATTTCGTACAAGGGTAGCGACGACTACGAATAGCTACGACAACAACAACATAACCACCATCAACAACAACGAAAATAACAACAGCAGCAGCAGCAACGAATCTGGCCAGGCCTAGATAAGGTTGGCTACCCAAATAACACCGTGCCTCGATGGCGGGCCATAGAAGGCCCGACAACGATGTTATTACTGAATGAAGAGGCCATACTACTATGAAATCGACTTGATATAACCAAGCGGATGTTGTACGATGCAGTAGCCCGCCGGATTGGCTAAAGCATCGAACTACAGAAGTAAAAACGGAATAGCCAAACACTCAACAATGATTCGGAAATACACTATATATATATATATATATATACACTAAATTATGATTGGTTTTGACAAAACTGAATTTGTATAATTTCGCATTACAAGTTCAATATTAATAGGTAATATCTCAACTACAACGTACATGAAATAATGGTGTATTTACATAGCACACACTGCACTTTTTTTTAACTTTGTAATTGACCTGACCTTACGGGACAACAAGCCCTACATTATCACCGGTGAGCGATAAACGAGAGCAATGTGGTATATCTTTGCATCGAAGGTGATTGAGAAAAAGGCGTCTGGCGGGATAATACATTTCACCATCTTTCACCAAACTTTCTTCAAAACGACCCTACGAGCATCATCCCGGATAAACTTGCTTTGACAAATGATGGTATAAGTCTTATTCAAGTTCTCGCAGCAGGGGAAGAAGCAGCAATTTACACGCCAAAAACAAATCTTTGCCAACCAAGTGTGTTACGACATCGCATGGTATCTAGATGTAAGCATCTCAATATCAATTTAAAGTTTTACAAATTATAATACCTTATTATAGGTATTTTGGTATTTGCCAACACTGCCACCAACTCGCTTCTTAAGTGGACATCCATTGACCCCAGCTGTTCTTTATAGCGTGAATATTAGGCAAGGACAAGTTGTGTCCGCATTGGCAACAAAACTTAATGTTTCAAGATTTGTGGCAATATTTTTGGGCCTTTAAGTGCTATGTGCAATTTCGGGTCGAATCATTGCTGGTTCTTGATGGACGAATACAAAATTGATGGTCGTTTTTCAACAGAAATAACACAGATCTACAGAAAATATCTAGCATTTTTCGAAATATCAATTCTATATTAACGGATCCCAATAACTTTTTAATGTTGATGGCGAAAAAAAGCTCTAAGACTGCTCTCAGTTGTTTGCAACAGCTTGCAACGGCGCAACAAAGCTAGTCCTGTGGAACGTGCTTAGCCAGACTGATCCAACAAATCCAAACTGATATAATAAAATAAGTTCATAAACATGGGGTGCTTTTCTAGTCAGATCAGCGCTATTTCGTCTATAATTTGATAAAATCGTTTAGTCATTGTTGCTCCTCAATAGTGGCACAATCATTAAATCTTTTTCGTCTTGGACGATCTTTTTGGAAAGCTTATTATGCTTGTAGAATTGGACCAAGTTAACGAAATTAGCCTTTGTGCAAGCAAGAGCTGGAGATGGTAATTAAAATTCCTTTGGATATCGTTGAGTTCTTCTAAGAGCTGTGTAGTCCATAGCGCTTGGTAAAGCGCCCTAATCTATCCTACACCAAGTGGATAAGCCGCATAGCTTTGATAAGCTAGTTTGTCAAACGGCATCCGGGTCAAAAGCCCTTTTAGTCTTGATGTGGGCATTGGTGTGCCTTAGCTTCCCCTCCATGGTAAATTGGGCTCCAATATAAATTGCTAAGTTCTGTTTCCTGCTGCCCAAACAAGCTTTCTTTCTAAAAGGTTTTGAAAATGCGTAATGCACATGCGCCACTAGCAGCCTCCATGACTAGTGTCGGACTCACAAACCCACCAAACCAGGATTTCTCTCCACCCTCCGAGGCTCGGTAATACTTGGTGTTCTTCAAAAACGTGGGAGAGGCGTTTCTGCCTTTAGTCTTTGATTGAGCTATGTGTTCGCCTGCACATTTACACGGGTCCAGATAGGCGATTTATGCTAAAGTATACACCGTCCTGAAGGGGTGCGTCATAACCTAGAGAGCCTGGCTGCTCTTCTCTTTCCATTTCCCTTGGCTCTTGTCTCGACCATTCTCCTGACGTTGCCGTATGAACCCTTCCCGTCTAGCGGCGGCTGATTTGGCTGTCTTAAGCGTCAAAATTGTGTCGAACAGGTCTGTCGCCTTCTCCCACGCTTCCGTCAAGGTCATATGTAGCTAATCACCTCCTTGATAGGGCGGCCCCTTATGACTGTGGAGCTCGCGCACCTTGCCTCGCAAGGAGGCTTGCAGTCTAGAACAGTGCGCTCCACGCCGTCGGCCTACCCAGATTCGCAAAGCACACAGATGTTACTGGTGGCCTTCCTTATTTTGACCATGTAGCTCTGGAACTTACTGTGACCGGTCAGAACCTGAGCTGTACAGTGGGTCAACCCCCGTGTGACCCTTAGAGCCGCGCTATCTGCGTAATGCCAACAACTCGACCCCTTCTAGGTAGTTGCTTATGTCCAGTACTCCATTGTAGGCCAAGTTCCCGAGAACGGATCCCAGACTCAAACCCTGTGGGACCCCGGCAGTAACGCTGTATTCTTGTCTTTCTGCAACTAGACTTTGTTTATCCAGGTTGGATAAAACTAATCGGCAGATATACGTTGGTATTTTCTTATTTTGCCTTCGCGCCTGTACCACTACGTTCTAGTTCATCGTGTTGAAGACATATTTAACATCCAGGAGGGTCAGAAACGCGAATTCCTTTATTTCGGGGTACAGATTGAGTGTCTTCAACGCTCTCTCACCAGACAATCCTTTATCGGCTACCGCAAAGATCGCTTTTTTTAGATATAATAGAGCTCGGTATGCCTTGCAAAGGGAGAAGAAGACATCCCTTATTTGCTCGCACTACCGGAGACCTATGAGAGTTTGCATTTACTGTAATATCAGGAAAATGCTGCTCTTATTTGTCAGGACCTGTATACTTTACCGAACCGAGGGCCCAAAAGTAGAAAAACGATTCGAACCGGTCAAGAAAGAATGAAAAACCTTTGAAAAAATATTTTTCATTATTTCTTGACCTGATGAAAAAAGTTTACTACTGAATGCTCTACCATCAAACCATTCATTAGCAAAATTCTTTGTGAGCAGCACAATAGTCGTGGTGACTACGTGGTAGCAGATCGGAATCGTATTTTAAAGGTAATCGCATCTTAAGGTCTCTCACTTGAAAAATTAACGGTGTTCTCAGTTTCGGTACCGTATGTTTTTTGTGTGTGGTGTTGAACGTCTACTAAACGAGTAACTAATTTACCGTATACAAAACGGAGAGCTCCGGGCGAAGGCAGCCGAACTGCGAAGAAAACGGCAGACAAGATACTGCCAAAATTGTTTCCCGCGGGTGGGTTCACGAAACTAAATTCAATGCACCGGTTGTGATTTTCCAGTTTGTTTTCCAGTACAATGCTAATGACGAACCCGATAAGTGGTGTTTTTACTGATCATATAAGATGAGCTGATGTTTTTATGACTGTAATCCGAACATTGTTCGGAAGACATGAATCGGATGTTTCATTAAATTAAATCATCATTTCTGTATCGTTCAATTAGAAATTTTGAACGACATGGCGGGGAAGTAACATTTGTTACACTATTAAGTATCTAGTTTCAGATAGAAGCAAAGTCTGGATTACGTGTGACAGACATTTGAACTGAGGACCTCAGCACTTATCGTAGACATAGACAAACAGGAATTGAGTTCCGTGATTAAGCACTTTTGTTCAAGAATTAAACGGCTGCGAAAATCGAAGCCGAGTTGGGTGAAGTTTACGGGGACTTTGCACCAGCGTTGGCGACTATTCATTACTGGACTAATAAGCTCAAATGGCCGGACATCAACTACCATGAGGCTCGCCCCCTGAGATCCAGTTGAGGTCACTAGAAATGTTTAAAAAGATCCATGGTATCTTCATGGAAGTTTGCCAAATAAAGGTACGTGATGAAACCGTATGCATCTCAGCAGACGCGGTAGAACGCGAATAGAAATGAAAATCTGTGGGCGGGGTGGGGTGGGTGCCGCAATTTCGGAAAAAAGAACATGTTGCACCTTGGCATCGATTCCTAACCGTGCACCGTGCGGACCTGGATCCACCGCTATACAGGCAAGTCAACAGGAGCCGTATAATACTGCACAACGCCTGGTGAATGTGCGCCAACGGAACTGAAGACTGTTCTAGTGGCATGACGTTTTAATGCAATGAGCTCAGTTCTGTTGGGATTTTCAAGAAATTATCTTCTTTAAATATCTGCAGAGAGTCATAGAGTCCCGGGGGTCACGGATAGTATTCTACACTTTTCAAGCGTGTGGCCGAGATTGGTGCGCAAAACGTATGTTTCGCCACCACGACAACGCTCCTACAGTCGCAGTGACAAAACTACATTAAATAGGGTTTGGATTGCTAACTACACACTATAGACTTTTGGCTTTGACTTTTGTGACTCTTTATATGAATTTGTACTTTCTTATTACTTTTATATACGACGAAAATACATTTCTGTTCCATGAAGAAATCATTACCACTGTGGATGTATATTCCAACCTTTCCGAATGGTTCAAAAAGCCGAAAACATGGGCTAAAATTAACAAAGAAATGCGGAGATTATTTTTAGCATAACCAACGATTGCCTCTCATTATCAAACGGACTCTGGTATTTTGATATCAATCAACCTATTTTAGAACACCAAAACCCTATACACCCTTCACGTAACCGCAATCGCCGCAATGGTAAACTAGTCACACGACAACCTACTTAGAGAGCAAGACTACTTCATACCGTTTCGCCCGATTTGCACTACAGGACAAACCAGTTCGTTACATTTCAAGACACTATGCGCATTTGTGTGTTCGTCGGTCGGCCCATTAATGCTATGATTTCAAGTAAGAAAGAGACCGGTCAGTGATTTAGACGTGATCACAACGCCTAGAGATATTTACGCCAATTTCTAGGGTTATTGTTTGTATGTGTTCATTCGCACTGAAAGCGGGAGCTCAACTTAAGCTCAGCAAAGCAAGCATTTAGTGACGGTAAAATCAAATCCATAGTTTAAAATAGTAAAGTACAAAATTTCACACGTTTCCACTAAAACCTGTACAAAAATAGCGTTTGCTCATGATATTTAATATGTGTCATAATTAGTATGCCCTTCGAGATTTTTAAAATTATTCCGTAAGGATAATGACAGTGTACGGTTGTTCATGTCATGGCCAATTTTTTAGTCCACTCCGGCGTTTATTTTGTCTAAATTGGGAACTAGGGAAGTCAACTTAGGAATGGCCGGTCCGGGTTTCGAACCCGGGCTTCCCGAATGCAAGGCCAAAACTTGCCACTAAGCTATCTTGCTCGGTGCTAGATAATATCTAGATATGAATAAAACTAGAACTTTGTTTACAAAGGCGGTTTTTATTTGAATATTAAACAATTTAAATATTTTTATATTTATTCAGCATCCTTGACACTACCACTACATGACAATACATTAAAATAGTGTTGTGACGTGGTAAACTACGGTTCACATTTAATGCAGATCGTTTTAATATCAAATGTATGGTGGCTGGATGGTTGTGATATGGTTATCGTATGACGCTGCGCCCCCCCCCCCACCCCCCCTTTCGTATTCCTATAGGGTCCTATGCTAACCGAGGCAGGGATGTTAGTGGCTGGTGTGAGGTTTGCATTTGGCGGCTACTGACGGCCCCTTCTGTGAGGGACACGTGAAATACGTCACTTACATACGTAGGCACATACGTATGCATGTGTGCAGGGTGTGAGGTGTGGCTCATATGGGGTGTTATGTACGTGAGTCGTTACTGACGGCTGAGTGTCGCTGCATCGTTTTCATCAATCAACACCGAGCGACCTTGGCGCTCCGCGACGGCTGATTCTGCTGCCACTGCTGCTTTGACGCGTCTCTTCTTGGCGTGTTTATCCATTCATCATCTGTTAATCACAGACGTCGGCTAGGCGGCGATACACAACTGGACGTTCGGTGGCCCAATCCACCAACCCTCTGTGTCCTCGAGCGCTCTGTCAAGCCCTCTACCATCCAACATTCGAGGACGCTGGCCATTTGCAATGTATGGCAAGGTGCTACGATTATTACGACTTGTCCCAGTAGACCGGCCCTCTCTTCGGTGGCCGGTTTCCCCTACCGCTACCCTCGCGCTTCGTGTTGCCCACGGGCCATAGCCTCTATCCTTGTTCTTCTGGGCCAGGGACGCTAGCCCTCTCTGGCCCCTGTAGCTCTCCTAAGAAGCCTTCAAGGGTCGGAGCTGGATTGATCCAAATGACTAGATACGCTTTCCGGGTCGGTCTTTCCAAGAGGTTTTATAGTGAGAAAGAGAGCGACAACGGCCATGACGGTGACACTGCCGGCTGTCAGCTAAGAAGAATACCGCTGCAACTTCTAAAGCTAACTAATAATATAAATCGTATATTTATTGCCTAACTAGATAAAGGTAGTAAGCCAACTGGTAGCTGGATAGGGAGTTTGTGACCCGCGGCAAAAAGGCAATACAAGACAAGCAGGCAAGGACTATTGTTGATGCGTTTAACAAAATTCTTAATAGTTTGCGCGCCGTCTTTAGTGCACACAAAGGTAAGATTGAATTGAATTTAATGGCGCAGCAATTATTTTTAGCAACAGCAATACGCCTCATCTACTTGGAAGTGGCCCCAGTCGCCGCCTTCGAAGTTGAGCTAGTCGAGGAAAACGTCCTCGAGAATTTTGAGCAGCTCGGCTACGTCAAAGCAACCTTTCAGAAATGGATACTGGCCTTACGCCGCTCTGCGTACATTCATTTTATATATAATCCGTCTAATGCCCTATAATTCAGCAAAGACCTTCAAGTGTGGCTTCGTCGGCGACAGTCGTCTCCCACGGGAACTGGCGCACACGGAAGCTCGAGTTCACCGAAAAGACGTTGTGCGGAAATTCGTTAGCGCAGGAATCCATCTTCGCGATACTTATTTTTGGGAGGAGGGGAAATGCATCTACGTACATTTATACACTTAATAGACAGTGTCGGACTCACGATTTTCTGTGCGTCCTACCCACCGAAACCTAGGCCTTCCCCGTACTCTTCCAAAGTGCCCAGAACTACTTGTGTATTACTGTAGCCCCCTGAGTATTGAACCATTGCCGTTCTGCGCTATCTGTTGCATCCGTTTGAGGACCGCTTTCTCCCTCATTATAGAGTCTACGTTTGCAGTTCCTGATATCTATGAGTCCTTATTCTGTAACATAGGTGGGACCGCGTTTTATATAGTGAGTGCGCCCTGCAATGTGCGCTTTCTGGTTTCGGAAACCTTAAACAGTGCAGTAAAGTATATGCTACGTCGTCTTGTGCTGCCCCGCTCTTATAAATGACGCATTTTGGGTCGGTACTTTTGCGATTCCTGAAATGAAATTCCTGAAAGGTCCCGTGGCCCGTCAGAGCCTGCGTGAGGTGATGATACGTCAGCTTACCATACTAACGACAAAACTAAGCCTGGAGGTGGGGAAGCATTTTTCGAGTCTACCGGCCTGGCTCCGGGGCTGCCGTTCACTTTTGCTGCCGGCGTTATTGTTAGGTATATGTTAAGTAACGCGTTGCCTTGTCTGTCGCTCGTTCAGCATGCGCCGTCTTCTCGTCTCTAGCTCGCACTATTAGAGCCAAGTCGTCAGCATATGCTACGCTGGTGACGCCTTAAGGCATTTTAGCCTCGAGGGCCCTACCGTAAGTTATACACCACAGCAGAAACCCTAACACGGATCATTGCGGGAGTCCAGTCGTTACCATAAACGTGTTCTCTCCAGACGTGATTTTGCGCTCATCGATAGTCTAAGATCATTTTTTGGAGTGATTCCCCTCCTTGCCATTGCATGCAGAATTAATTTCCAGCTCATAGAACTAAAGTAATTTTTTGCACCGAGAAGAATGGCCATGTAAGGCGTTTTAATCGTTAACGGATTGCCTCGCTTTTATTTTGCAGCCTTGAGTATTTAATCGATTGCTGATAGAGTTAACCTGCCTTTATGCTTTATTATATTATTATCCGCATGCTAAACATGTATTGGTTATACGAGAAAGTACACTTTTCGTCGAATTATAATGTCAGTCGCTCGGCGATAATATCTTCTGTCGCCTTTCCCGCCGTGCTCAGTAGGCAGATATGTCTAGTGTTGGCCTTTCACCCATTAAAAGCCTCAATCCTGGCCACCCCTAGAATTCCGCTCGTCCTGGCCACAGCTAGCAAAACCGAGCTGATGTATCAAGCCGTTCTTCGGAGAGCTGGGTTGCCATACCCTTTAAAAAAGGGTGACACGTAGAGTCAACCTGACCCTCGCGGGCCACTTTGTAGATCAAGAGGAGTGGCAGGTATTTAGCGTCATCTTAAATATCGGTCTTCCGGGTGCCCCGCATACTAAGCACATTGTCGCCAAAGTCAGTGAGGTCCAGGTCTTCACGGGCCACGGCCAATTCCAAACCTATATGGCAAGGATTGGGAAGTCGCAGGTGGACACGTGCACGCTTTGCATGCCGAGTCAGTCGGCAGTGCATAAGCGCACCTTTATCTAAAACCAATCTAAGGAGACGCTCAAATGCATGGTAATCCTCTAGGCCGGGACAAGGTGGCCCGTGAGGGTCAGGCCGTTAGATAAACAGCCTTTGTCTTCTGCGGGAGAAGCTATAGACGATGGGTTATCCATGCCTGTATATTGGCTGGCGCCGCGTGGAAAATCACTTCCAGTTTCATTGCGCAGCGAGCCACGACGAGGAAGGCGAGATCGTCCGCGTTCGTTACAAGCGTCCTCCAAATACGTGTTCTCGCACATAATTACGTCCAAGAAATAGACCCGGGCCAGGCCGGAGCAGCACGAGGCTGTCTGGTCGACATTTTCCGGCTGGCGTTACGTGCAAAACGTGAACGTGCTCGCCTGTGACTTTCCGATCCGCCCCACACAGGTTTAAAATTCGCCGTGACCCGTGAAGACCTGGACAACAAACACGTGAGTGGCCCCTGGTCAGGCTCGTCAAACCGACGTCGGAAGTCCGGTAGAAGCGTCGTCTGAAATTTCTTCTACCGTGACAGGTGGGATGTTATCTGGGTAGACGTAGAAGGTCTGTGGTGGGCGCAAAAACTGGCAACGGAAAAGCAGTCGAATCTGCCCTAGGGTCTTCTCTGGCGACAAACGAGGGCGGTACGCGAAGCTTACTCGTGACCAGCCGGTAAGGTAGCCCCCAGGGGTCGCGACACGAGCTCTCGCCACGCTGCCACCTCTGCTCGAGCGATGACAGTTATCATTGTTCGTCCATTTAGTTGTTTTGCAATTTGTTGGGAGGAGTCGTCGTCTTCGTGCCGGCATTATCTTACAATTCATAACATGGCTCACATCAGGGTCCTGTTGGCCCTGATGCAAGGTGTCCGGATCTGGTCAACGTCGGGGTCCACCACGGTTGAGGCGGACAACGGCCGAAAGTAAAATGTCGGATAGTCGCCCGTCGACACCTTGTTTTGCGCTGTCTAAATGTTGCTGCGAACGTGGCAATAACTGTTGCCTCATGAAGGTGCCTTATTTATGACGTGCGACGAGGTAATAAAGTAGATAGGGGGCTCCTGGAGGCCAACGTGAATGTGGTGTAGCGGAAATCGCTCATCGACTCTTTTTCGATCTGGTTTATCGGGCAGGCTTGGTAGTTAAATTGTCCGATTGCGGTGGTTTGTCTGCGACATGCCTGGTGGCTTGTTTTTGGTTTGCTTGGTTACAGCGTTTTTTTTATTTGCTGCAGCACCTGGGCCCGATTAAGTAGACACCCCATGCTGTCAGCTCTGTGGCTGCCCACCGCCCAAGTAATGCACTGCGGAGTTAGGGATTACAGGCCGTGTGGGCTGTAGACCCCCAGAGATGGCATAATATATCCGCCGCCTTGTCCGCCCAATGGCCAGGCCTTTGGCAGCAGTAGCATGTTTGCAATCGCAGCCAAGTGTCCGGGCGGCACGTTCCGTCACCCATACGGATGTTCCGCAGGGCCTGAAGCTGATGCCTCACTGCGGCTGGTGCTCGCACCACTACATACCATTTGGCTGAATTGCAACCTTGCGGAAACTCGCAGACCCTCACTAGACCAAACGCTTGAGCACCGCAAAACCTCCTGAACGAGGCCTCGATGAGGATCTCGTTTAGATTCCTTACAGCGCCGCGTTATAATACGAATTAGCCGAGCGGCTGTCAGTTGCGGTCGCTTGTAGAGGCCGCGATGGCCAAGGCCTTCTTCACACCCGCACAAGGATCTATTTCACTGAGACGGATGACTAGATCATTCTGGGTGTCCTTCACCGCCTTCAGCGATAGCTTCGGGCTTTTGTCCGCAAGGTGTTTTCTGATGTCTTGGATGGTGCCGCAAAAGACCGGCCCTTTTTTATGCGAACTCTAATCGTTAACTTCATGCGAAAAGTGTTCGGGGAAAGATGCAGGCGGTGGTAGAAAACTGCAGATCAATACGCCACACGTAAGCCCCGCAATTTGAGAACAACCGATTCGGATGACGTTTGCCGGAAAACCCAATATATAAAGAGATAGTTACCTACCTGGGTCGCAGATCCGCCACGCAGCCTGCTCCCTCGTAGTAGGCAGCCATACGGGCGTACAGCCAACGTATAGTACACGTTACCCAATGCGTAGTGCACGTATAGCCGGCGTGCAGTACACGCATAACCGACACGCAGATCACTTTCCCCGCACGTCGGCCAAACGTTCGTGCAAACCGACAAATCTGGCACGTCCACGTAGTGATCGTTCATAGCCGCGACCGCTCAGCAAGGCAGGCAGGTACGCGGGAAGGGACAAGGTCGACCCCCTATCCTAGGCGCAGGGGAAAAACCGCCTACAGCCTACCGCCTGGTGGCCGAAACGAGAACTACGGCACTTGGACACTCTGACGGCGGGAAAGGCGGGCGTGTTTCTGCAGCGGTCCTGCGGCGGAGCATAGCACAGCACAGGATCTCATAATCACTACACCGCACTGAGATCCGCGTAGTAGCTAGGCTACAGCACGGGACACCAGCTAAGTCCAGTAGTCCAGTACAACCATGCGTGTCGAGAACGAGACCTGCGATTACCTGCGAACGTACTTTCAGGCACTGCTCGATGCAGCCTCAATATTAAATTGTATGAAAATAAAAACATTATCGTTTGTAAACTAAATAAGGTAATACTTGTAGCATTCGACATGTCAACCTGTGATCAGGGCGACCTGGAGATTCTTCTAGTACCATTTAACGAATATTAGGAGACCCGCGACTGCAAATGGCATTCCTAGAAAAAGTAAAATGCCCAAGTCCTCATACACCAATAAACTCTTTTTTTTTCAATTTGGTACTATTCTGTATGTTGTGTCAAAGCCGCAACGTATAGGTGATAGATTCATACATACACATAATCAAAGTCGTACGGTTTGAATGAGCCTTCATATCTATAACGCGGTGCTACAATCACTACCATGCTAGCGTTACGTAACTGCGACAGCTGGCCTTCTATGTAGCCGTTGTGAGGTTTAAAGTTGTGTAGTGTGGAGCTCTACCCAGAACCTTTAGACAGTTTAAATTTACAGTACGCGCTTTACGTGAATGCCTAAACGATAGTCATGCATATAATTTCATTTAAATGATTCACAACAAACGAGCGTAAACAAATTAATGCCGCAACATAAGAAACACACCGATACTTACGGCGCAAGGCTGACCTATGCGTTTATAGAATCAAGCTAATCGACCTGGAATAGAAAGTAGATGGCTTAATGCAATACGCTTTGCAACACGAGGCTGCACGTTTTCTTAAGACAACAGCTGCATGCATCTAGCGGAAGGAGAGATCTTCTGCACGGCAAAACATACAGCAACACGGCAACATAGCGTAGATGCTAGAAAATTCAGATCTTCTGAGACTCACATGAGAAAAATCATAGACCTTCTGGGATCGGCCGAAACTACTTCGCCCACCTCACCACTGCTCACGGCGATTTAGCCGAAAGGGACAAAACGTTTACGAGAAGAGATCAACAGCGACTTCAACATCGACGACGTACATCGCTCCATTAGAAAACTGCTCCGCAACAAGGTCGTCCGCCCAGACTTTGTGAACAATTAGTATATCTGCCGGGCACTAAATCTCATTTCGTACCGGACTCTAATATACAAATATTAGAGCTACTTTCTAAAGAGCAGCACGGCTTCCAAACGATTTTTTTTCCAGCATGCTCTTTCCTGCTACAAGACATCAAAGCAACGCTAGAAGCACCCACATTACACCTGCACGCCATATTTGCCAATTTTAGGTCTGCCTCCGATACCTGGTGCCATCAACCAGCTTCCTTACATAGTTGTAAGGAAGCTGGTTGATATTAATCTACCTTTAAAAAATCTCAGATTCATTCATTTTTCTACTAACGAGCATTATCTAACAAAAAGAACATATGTCGGCACCACGCCGTTTCCTCTAATCGTATTTATACTCGGCTTTTGTTTAGCCTTGCTATTGAATGGCGAAGAACCGATGGAAACAGCAGCAGCAGCAGCTACTTCCGATGCTGCTAGATGGTTATGCTCTCCAGTGTAGTGATGACCATAATAGGAGTGCATGAATCGATGGGATTCTTCGGTGTGGTGGTAAGGCAATTAAGAGAAGCAGCGTCCTCTATGCGTTGTAATAGAAGCATGAGTAGTAGTAAAAGTAGTAGTAGTAGTAGTAATAGTAGCCGTTTTAGTAGAAAGGTTCGTTTTTTTTTGGTTTAGTAGAAAGGTAGAGAGGTGGGGCCGCTGTCGGCCCAGTGGGCCTGTACGGCGGCCTGCGATATGCGTGAACGAGTGGGCTCCGCTCGAAGCAAGAAGATTATAGTAGTAGTAGCTCCTTCTTCCAATTGAGCGGCATTCGCTATTATACGTGAACGAGCTCGACGAGCTTGAAGAGCTCGAACCTCGGCCACGAGACACGGCTAGACAACGAGAGAAAAGGGGTGTAAAGAGAGAGAGAGAGAGAGAGCACGAAAGATCATCATCATCATCATCGTCACCACTACCACCACCACCAAAACCACCGTCGTCGTCGTCGTCGTCAGTATCATCATGTCAGCACTGAGAACTTCCCCGGTCGTATGTGCGGGCCTCGCCGACGCGTTCCAGCAAAGCTTACGTCTCGTGCCATTTCGGCGACGAGAGCAGCAACAGCTAGTGCTACTACAAATACAAGGACGGAGCACTTGTTGTTGTTGTTGTTGTCGTTGTTGTTGTTGTCGTTGTTGTTGTTGTTGTTGTTGTTGTTGTCGTTGTTGTTGTTGCTAGAAGTACCCTTGGGAAGAGGATTTAGTGGTCTGAGTCCGCCCTCCTCATCGATGCCAGGTAGGCTTAGCGTTTTTCGAAACCTAGTTATAGGTATCGCTCTCAGCATATGCATTATATATATATATATATATATATATATATATATATATATATATATATATGACCATGTTTGTCAAAACATTTTGTCTAAATATTATATATATATATATATATATATATATATATATATCGATGTTTGTCGAAACATTTTGTTTAAATATTATATATATATATATATATATATATATATATATATATATAATATATATATGTATATATATAATATATAACATGTATAGGCGAGCACTGCCGAGTGTGCAAATGTATTGTAAATGAGTAATTAATCATTGCAATTTTATATATATATATATATATATATATATCGCTACTAGGAGAGAAAGAGATCGCTATAAGAGGCCTGTTTTTGAGCTCATCTTGTACAAGTATAAATGTATTCAAATATCAATATTTAATGAAAATAGCATTTTATTTTTATTAAAAACGGGGCGGGCGCTTAGCCAAGAAGATTGCATTAAAGCTATCGTCTCACGCTAACAGCCTTAGAGGCCATAAATGAAAATAAATAACAAAACTAATGGTAACAGTCGCAACGATTAAGAATCTACAAAACCAATGCTCTCAGTGTGGACAGCAATTGCGCTACTTTATATCAAGTTTGCAGCGATGTAAACAGAACAAGTCTAAATTTTACCGGAGAAATTTGTATAGAAGGACGTTAGGTATATATATATATATATAATTCTTTATGCCAGCGTATATAAACTACTGAGATATTGGCACACATTCTAAATATTTCATATCATAATTAATATATATTTACACGGGTGCTTCATCAATTCAATCCGATCGATTGTTAATCAATATAATTGTATACTTACCAAAGGTGATTAATACATAAAACTAATCTATCGGGCATGGCGCATACTTCTTCGAACCGACTTGCCGTGAGATCTGTAGATTTGGATTAATATTATACATAAATGCCACACAGTGACATGCCTTTTTTTACATTGTTACTTAATTTCATTACACAAATCTGCGCCTAACAATAAAATAAGTTGCAACGGGGACTAGGTTTGTGTGTACCACACCTACGGCTTGCGAAAGAGCCCCGAGTGAGCCACATATTTAGGGCTCATAAAATTCTGCGATTTTAGGTTATTTCATCTAAATATTCGTAGACATGTCTCTAAACCAAGGTCGATATGTCCAACGCAACTGCCTGACAAATCTAGTATTTGTAATTATATAATACTCAGACAAAGATGGCGTAACGATGGAAGAATACGCATCGGTCCTGCGGGACAAAAAAAAACATTGTTTGGTTGGGGTATAGGCAAGTTTGATTCAAAACTGCCGATTACCTAAATAGACTTTAGGCTATGGTAAGTTGAGAGTGCGACAATTCGACTACAATATCGATAAAGAAGTATATATATATAATGTCTAATGTCTGTTAAGTATTTTTTGCATTTTATAATATTGGCTAGTCGATGGAGTTCAGGATTTGGAATGAGGTGCTTAAATCCATTACTAAACATTTCTCAAGTATAGACATATGGAGCTTTGGGACACTAAATGGCACCTCTCTGTGCTGTCTTTGGTACCTTTCTATCAACAGATTATATTATAATGTCTAAAAAATAGGGGCTTTCGTTAAATGACCTCTCAAATATAACTTAGGTGTTCTGTCAAATAAAAATGCAATATCTTAAATACAGCCAGTGGGAGACAGATCCAAGCTCAATAAATGGTGAATCATCTAAGCCCTTGAAACGCTCAATGACCTAACAAGCAAATTAGCTAAAGTCCCTAAAGTTAAGTTCAATTTGGCTAACATGTGGAGTCTCCCAGCTACCTTTATCAGTCTATTTATCGGCTATTCTTTGCAGGATGCAAAGTTATTGCCTAGTAAACAATATGTATGTATATTCTGTAAAAGATGCTAGATATGGACGTCCCACATGTTTAAAAATTAATGAATTGATAAATTGCCATTGATAGTAAAAGATGTCCAGATTGTTAACTATGTCCCGGCCGGAGGTTAGCAAAAGATAACGTGTTGACGCTTTAACGAGAGTAGAGCGACAAATAAAGTAGATCAGGCTGTTGTATGAGTAACGCCTGGAATTTGTTTTTACGCAAATCTACACACCTGTACAGAAAAGTCTATAAAAGGGAGAGGAAGTTCCTAGGCATGCGCGGGTTTATGAGTGAGGAAATGCTGTGAGACCCTATCGGATTAAGAATCGCTGGAGTAGTATGCTTTTGTATCAAATGTAGGCTACTACATTACTGTACACGGGATTCCCGTAGTCCATCAGCTTTATCGTTTCCGGCATTGCTGATTTTGACCTGTTCTCCAAATTGCATATTCCGGTAAAGAAGACTAAAGCAGTAAATTGATCAAGGAAAACATTATATTAGACGACAACCTGTCCACCGTTAGAAAACTTTTTTTCGCAATTTCCAGCACTAAGGGTACTACGTTGTGCCATACTTATTAAGATTACTACGTTCTACAAATCTGTCTGTATCTACAAATACATTCTAAACCTCTTGGAACGTGTTTAACCGGTTGTGCGTTTTGCTTTGCTATAGAACAGCTTTCGATTATTCAGATCGTACTTGTTTCTTAGAGCCACAGACTAATTCAATCAGAGTGCCACGATATTAGACACTTCCGATCATGCGCGTTTCTTTTCGAGTGCGTTAAGATTGTACTTCTCCTGATATTGTACACGCTTTAATAAACAAAAAGTGTTTTAAAAAGTGCAGTACATGTACAGATAGCCAAATTTTGTCCAAAATGTGGTAAGCACGGGGCCACTAGACATTTACATTCATAATCACTACTGCAGCTAATCAAACTTGGATAGGGTGAAAAAGTCGATATCGTAATATATATTATTTCTGGTTCCCATTTCAGCAGTTACAGCTGCTGTGGATCGTCCGTGTTTGCCGCTCTCCAGCGAACTTTTTGAGCCACGCAATTCTGAGCCTGGGGAGTAGGGAGGTGTACGGGTCTGGCGGGTTCGTGAGTTGCACACTGGTTGCTGACAGCTGACAGCAACACACGTGCATTATGCATTCCCGGAACCTCTCGTAGAAAGTGAACTTTTTGAACGTTGGATGCGTGAGTTAGTAAAAAGGGTGCATAGGCCAACAAAAGCAGCAAGCCACCATCGCGACAAGGACGGGACGTCAGGGAATTGTCTGCTGTCATCTGCACGTCGTTATGCCCAAAGGCTACCAGGCCTTGTTATCAAAAAATTTCATGTAGATCTGAGCCTGTTGTGGTTGGGAGGAATACGAGTCTTTTAATCACCAAAAAAGCTTTCCATTAAGTGACATCCGTTGTCAACTCCGTTGTCAACTAGCTGCTTCGCTTGGCGGCACTAAGTGGCTTAGTAGATTTTGATTGACGGTTGGCGCAGGTAACCAATACGCCCTGTTAGTAAGCTCTATGTACTTCCCTAATAAACACCTACACAAATGCATTTGAGAAATGACCTTAACAGATCTATATTATCTGTGTGATGACCGGGGTGGGCCAAACGTTCTCTAAACGTTTCCGGGCTAGACATCAGCTGCGCCAAGGCATGGTTCAGGCACGCTACTTAGAGGTTTGACGTAAGCCCTGAGTCGCGTCGTTACATTGGCGCTCCTTTAGTAGAACAACTTCAATTTTGCCAAAAAAATCGATTGTGCAAAACGGTAGAGATTTCTATGCTCGGCTAGTTTATAAACACCTCAGAATACTTAAGCGCAAGCTCAGTCACAGTATTATGTTCAGTGTTATCTGATGAGAGATGTTTGAGAAACTAACTGATGCTACCGCGAAAGGTTTTGTCATTTTGTTCACTAGCCTCTTCCAGGAAACACATGGGCCTGCTGCAGTTTCCAAAGAATCCGTCGTACCACGCATTTGCAAAAAAGCTTGCTAGATTTGTGTTCTGAAAGGTACCGATCTGTGGCTCCTGAATATCACCGGCAGACATAATGACGAATCAGTTCTGGACCGTCTGACACTGTATGGATAACTGGGCACAATCCAAGTTGGGTCCAATCCATGTTACTGAGTTTACTCTAGGGTGACCTAATATATGGCCTTTTTGGACACCTGTCATCAGCTCTACCATGTTTATTTTGACTTTTACATGCCAAAAGGTGGTACTACGAAATGCTTATTTTAGATATGCTATTAGTTGCCATAAAGCTACTTATTACTATTAGTTACCACATAAATATATAATGTTTGATGTGTAAACGTCAAAGTGAGTCATTCGGTTTCGCTTTATCAATAATCTCTATCTAGCATCTTGTCTTGGGCCCCCGTTATAAAAAAATGTTTTATGGAGATCTGAACTTATTATTTTAGGACGCCTTTTTTTAGAGACAAGGCTTGTGCTAATAAAAGCCTTAAAGCTTGGCCGTCAAAACGTGACCAACGAACAATACGTGCTAGGCATATAAGGACCCACAGATCTTGCCGTAATAAAGACGGTTTCAGCTATATAGGGACGTTGAGCCCGGTTGCGTCATGCATTTGCGTACGCCATGCAACCAGAGAAGACACATAGGTGCACTTCTTCGATCCTTTCCGTTGCACCTTTGTATCTATGGGGTCCGGCTTATGAAGCAATGCAAAAGCAGTTCCGTGGACGTTAAATGTTGGCTGAGAGTCAGCTAGAAAAGGAGGCCACACAGGAAAGATATTGCGTTGTATAACTTGAGTGATTCGACTAGAGAATCGCAATAGTGTTTCAAGACTTTCGTTGCATACAAATATTGTGACTTGCATCTAAAGCTTGTACACCCTTTGTATGATGACTAACCGCCCTTTTTGTGAGGAATCTGGTATTGTAAACAGGCAATGCGTCACTATTATTAATCAGTAGTATTTACAATATATATATATATATATATATATATCCACAACATACGCCAAGCACAAGTAGCTACATATGTGAAATGTATTCACTATATTATTTATTATTTTTGTATTCCGTTTATATTCCGCCAATATATGTATGGTAGTTTTAATGTTTACCTCGCATTTTTTAGCTCTCTCAGTCTAATGCATGTTGGGCAGAGTAGTCAATAACGGACATATTGAAACCATATATTATTGAGTGGTAAGTGATATTAGCGTTATACAAAGGAACCTTTTATAGACATGCGGCTACCGAATAAGGTCGCACCGTGTTTGTAGCGAATTCGCAAAACAAAACAGTTCTGTCTATCGGCTTGTTATTATCGGTAGGTAAACTGTATTGAATCATACGCTGCCTTACCCTATTTGGTAATGTTACAGGTAACAGGCCAAAATAAACATTTTCGTCCTTTATCGTAGCGGGACGGCCCTATGGCGCAAAGAAGCGAAGCAGCGTCGTCACTTGAAGAGAACAGATGCACACAAAAGCCATAAGGCTGTGCAGTCGCGTGCACGTCGTAACAGCGCGGCACGTCCACGCACGAAAACAGCGGACAAAGAATGTCAAAGACGACTTAGTGTCAGAAGCATCAAGCCAAAGCCCTTGACTTTATGTCTTTCGTCATGATCAGGCTACGTGCTTCCATGTTAGTGCCGACTACGGTTCTTGATTTCTTGAAATTGCAATCTTATAAGTAACAGCAATCGTTTTGGGTGAACGATTGTATATGAAAAAGATACATCAATGCCGCCTGGTGTATATACATATATATATATATATATATATATATATATATATATATATATAATATATATATACATATATTACATATATACTATATATATAAATATATATATATATATATATATATATATATATATATATACATATATTTACATATATACTATATATAAATATATATATATATATATATATATATATATATATATAGTATTTTTAATTTTAAGAGGAGGGTTAATTACTCCTACGTACTATTGCTGCGAGCAGAGAACGGGGAAGGCTCCACTTTCCATCTCAGGCAGTGTGGGACTCGACCATCCCAGCAGATGGATGTTAGCCTGCTGAGACCCATACTCACTAAACGCACCTCTTCTCATAAGCTTTACTCTCTGATGGCCCAGATCTCCATAGAACAGTACTTTGGGCCATCAGGAGAAGCAGCGAGTGCCACTCGAACCGTTTGGCCGGGGTCACTCACGGATTTCCCCAACGTTCGACGTGGCTTGTACCTGCAAACCCGCGTCATTAAGACCCACGTGAGCTTCTAGTACAGCAAGCGGAAATCTTGCTCTCCTGGACCTTTCGATGACTCTTTCCCCTTTAGTTGTTCCGTAACTATACCTACTCCTCGCTAGGTTTCTCTTCAGAGGAACCCTTATGGAGTCCGTAGATTGCATATGCGGCACGACTTCTGGGTGGATCTGGGACACTTGATCCTCTTTCGTCTTCCTCATTAGTCCATTTGTTCCTGAGTTTTGCATTTGCTGTGGCTCGAGCCCGTTCCAGTACCTGGTACTTTAGAAGAGTGTGGGTCGAGTCATCCTCCGTTCCTTTCTGGCAGTAAACACAGCTCGCTGAGGGAGCTATTCCAATTCAAAACAGGTAGGCCCAAAGGTCCCCATTTCCGTGAGGATCTGTGTGAGGTAATGGTTTAGTTCTTTCCCCGGCCGCTTAATCTATTTTCTGATATTTTGGATGTGGAATGGGAGAGTGTGCCCTGATGCTTCACGAGGAATGGTGTCTTATTTGGCTTGCCATGCTTCCATTGCTTTCTTTCACTCTACTGCCTCTCTGCACCTCGGGTGGTTGTCCCAGAGTTTTCCACTCTTCTCCACCTTCAGGTCCTAGGGAGGAGCTCCTGCCAATATGCATTAGCCGCCATGACCGTCTTAGCCGAGGATAGTTTCAGATGGCTGAGTCCCGTGAGACTGTTGTCGAAACGGATCCTGAAGTACGGTCTCGCTTTCTTTCAGGGCGATTGCTAAGCCGGCTTGTGCATCCATCTCCTCATGTGGATAAGACAGATTAGATGGTAAATGCATACATGTTACCTAAGCATCTATATCTAAATTAACTAATGTATAATCTTCTATTACCTACAGAGAAAGTGTCTTCCATTAGAATAATATCTTTGTTGTAATATCGATTTATTTCTCTGAAAATGATATATATATATATATATATATATATATATATATACAACGGGTCTTCCAGAATTCGTCTAACAAACTTTAGAATCTAGTTATATATATATATATATATATATATATATATATATATATATATATATATATATATATATATATATATATATATATATATGCGAAGAAAGTGAGGTTCGGCAATTTTTAAGGAACCGAAAATGGAGGAGCAACGAATCTACATCACATTTCTTATTGAAAACCTATTAATGTGCTCTAAAATAGTCGTAAGTAAATGTTACGAACTGCCTCTGGCGACCAAGCAGTGCTTCAAAACTTTATATATACGTAGTATCGTTCATTCCGTGAAGAAACCAAAAATAGGTTCAATAAGGCCCTCGGCGACCTAACAGCACATCATAACAAAATAATACGATGAACAATTCATGATATGGAACTCAACAATCGCCGATTTACTATCGGGTAGATAGTTGAGGAATTAGGGATATCTCATAGACATGGTTGTAACTGTCTCGACTAATATTTTATGCGTCAGAAGTCTGACAGCGAAGTTCATTCCAAAAATGTTGAATTTCCAGCAAAGGAAAGCCCGTCGGGAAATGTCCGAATTGAACCTTTAGGCGGTGGCAGAAAGGTTGCTTCAGAGAGCGCTTAGAGAAGACGGGTCATAAGTATATGGTTACGACATCAAGACTAAAGGGCAATCCTCCTAGTGGTGCTTTCGGGGAGAGAGCCGCAGACATAGCACAGCCAACACTATGGTTCTTTTGACTGTTTTTTTTTCGACTAGAAGGGAATAATTTGCCACATTTTTTGGACCGTGGTTTTACGATCGACAAAAGATACTATTGCAAAATTTAAAAAAGATTGTACGAGCACGCCCGACGCAAGAGGCCTGGACTTTAGGTGTAAAATGCTGGATCCTCCACCACGTCAACGCACCGGCGTACAGAATTCGGATTAGTAGATAAACATTTGGATTTTTTATTTCTGCTACCTCCCCATTTACCAGGCCTGAGTCTGTGCAAGTTTCCCTTTTAACACGAAGAGACAACAGAGGACATAAAGAAAAAATCACAGGAGCAATTAAAAAAACGCGTTTAAAAATGTTTTGACGAGTGGGAGAGAAGGTGCTACAAGTGCATTACAGCGGTCGGAAGCTACTTTGCAGAGAATTAAAAACACTTTAATAGATTAAATAAATAATATATTTTTTTGAATTGTGCATAAAACGTTTTTATTCATCTTCATATATATATATATATATACGCATATACGTATGTCCTATATATATATATATATATATATATATATATATTGTTGTAGTATAACTTCAGATATTTTTATAGAATAATACATGATGCATATGTCACACATATCACGAGGGATTAGTATATATACATATAGTTTTTTTTTCGCAAGATACTCAAGGTGGAAACACTACAAATTGAAGCAGAACCTAAACCAACAGCTACAAATCCCAAAACGGAAATTATTCCACAGTCGACCGGTAAGGGCCCGGGCGGGCGTGACGCGACAACAGCCTTGCCTGGCTGAGCGGAAAGCCCTCATTTCACAGAAAAAGTGAAACATAGTTATTATATACCTTCTTTCGGCGCGGCTAACCAAGTGACTGAAGTGGCACGGCTAGTCGACGAACTGTACAAGTGCACGCCAACAGCTAGGAATTCAAATGTGACGACAGTAGGAAACTGACCAAGAAACAGAAAGCTGCTGCCATCAACGAGGCCAAACGAGCGATTAAGGAAAGACTGTTTTAGAACAAGTCAAAGGGCGCCTGCCTGACAGAGTCCAACACGCCAAGATCAAAATGGATTGGAGGACATTGGCATACATATGACTATCAGCGGTTTACCGATAAAGAGAAATCAGAGACTACGGTTGCCAGTTTCAGTTTTAAGTCTGTACTAAACTGGAAGAAACAACTATCAACTTAGTATTCGGCAAATTCGGCGCACGAAGCCTCGCACATTGGGCATCAATGTTTGATCCCCACAACACAAGTCAAACAGTTGTTGCACAGCTCAAGCGACCTGCATCTATCTGAGGCAGTTCCCTGTAGTTTGATGACGAGCCAGATAATTTCAAAAACAGTGCATGAAAGTTGAGTCTTTCATTGGGCAATCATTTTACTAGCTATTTCGACTACTAACAAACGTTTAACTCTAAAATAAAAACTAGAACAAAAAGAGGTCAGAACGAAGTCGGGTGCTGCGAATACTAGTGCAAACTTCTAAACAAAAACTAACGAGCAAAACGAGCGCGTCCTATTGCTGACACAATGAAAAAGCTACATGGCACTACACGACGGACGATGCAGTGCATAATGTCAAAGTTAGCCATGTCCAACAACGAAGCAATGCAGGGAATGTAGGTCTGCTAGTAGCCGATGGAAGAGTAGGCGGGTCGACACCATTTGTTGAAGCCCTACTGCCAGGCAGGGAGACTGGTTGGAGCATCGATAGGTTATCATTAAGGGCCTTCTTACAAGGGTACAAAAGCCAGAGATACTGAGATAGCGCTTTCTCTTCCCCGCCCGAGAACAACTGGTTCCTTTACGGGCCGAGAAGCCGCAAAGAGGACTAGCTGTCTGCGATTGTTCGCCTAACGGCGTCCGCACCCATCGAGCCAATGATCGCGGGACAACTTCAGGTAGAGTGGGTTTCGTGTCCTATCGTCGAGTGGGTAACAACAGTTCCTGCTGCCGCCTCCTCCTAAGTGTGAGAGAATTCTCCACTCGGCATGAGGCTGTCTGTCCTTTCGATGCAGCATCGCCCTCGAAGCGATGTCCAAATCATTGCGCGGTGCGGTCGTAGACCCGTTGCAAAAAGATTAACGGCTCGCTTTCATGCCACAACACATGCAAAGCCAGGCTACGCAGCCAATTCAGCTGTATATAGTACAATCGTTCGTTGTATTAAAAAGGAATCTAAGAAAATAGTTTAAACGTCTCTATTTGCCTGCCAGGGGATCGTTTATTAAAGATTCTTCGCAAACGTTTTAACATAACAGGCCCCTTTTTTAATCTCGTTCATAATATATTAGCGCACAATATAATTTGGGTGAAAAACGGCGACCACTATGTACAAACACCCGTAACACAAACCATCGGAGTAGCCCAGGGAGACTCAGCTAGCCCATTTCTATTTATTTTGTACGTGACTGGACTCGCGGACTTACTGCGTAATCTTAAAGCCCATTTTGCATTTTATGCTGACGATCTAGTCATTTTAGGAAAATCTCGTAACCATCTACAGCTTTACCTCAACGAAACTGCGAAGTGGTGCGAAGAAAACAAGCTCAAGATTAACGCGGAAAAGTCACAGGTCTTACGCTTTAGCAGAGGAGGGTCATACGCGGCCAGGGATCATGATCTGTCAGTATATGGACAGCCACTCAAATTAGTTAGCCACTTCTCGTATCTAGGCGTCACACTAACCCCCGGGCTCTCTTTTAGCAGACATATCGAAGAGATACAAGCAAAAGCTACGTCTGCAATGTTTTTGTTAGGCAATATGCACGATGTGGACGTAAAAACAGCTATGAATTGCTTTAAAATCAAAGTACTCCCTGTAGCAACATACTGCCTGTCCACAATTGCACCATACCTGACCCTCAGCCATCTAAAAAGTCTAGACAAGCTAAAGGCCAGATATGCTAAGCGTGTTTTGCGGCTCCCAAAGTGCGCGTCGGCAACACTTGCCTTAGAGATGTGCGGAGAGAGAACACTTATTGAAGACCTAGCACTTAGTAACACAGCATTTGCACCGCACATTCTAGACTCATATCGAGCCTACAGAGAAAACAGAAATTTAAAATTTGTAGCTGAGAATTATACTGATGGCCCGGCCTTTTCTTCACGTAGATGGAAAGGAGCCATGCAAAGGAACCGCTTGCTAATCTGCCGAATAACCTGACATGGGTACCACCATTACATATGCATGAAGCCAAGCTGTTTTAATATTGAAGAATGTGTTTGTAGCCTTTGTGGAGAGTTTGATATTGGACGCTATCATATACTTGTGTGCCCAGAAATTTGCGGAATGTCCTTATCATCCAAAGTTGAATTTATATTGTAAGACCAAAAAGTCACTTTGTGACACCTTGTGAAAATTGAATCAACTGTCTACCAATTTTGTGGTGAAATAAATGCTGAAGTTAAACGTCTCTATTCACTTCTGCGACATTTCAGCTAAGAGTGCGTCTTCCTCGCCGTATTCTTAGCCTATTTAGTAAATTGACAAAAATAGGTCAGCTACGTCAATGCTGTTTAAAAGACTCCTACCCAATATTTTTGCTCTTATCAGCACCAGATAAAGCTAAATTAAAATTTGGTGACACGCTTTCGTTTATAATAATAATAATAATAATAATAATAATAATAATAATAATAATAATAATAATAATAATAATAATAATACTATACGCAGCTAGTGCTGTCTGTCTCTGGGCGTTGTTCAAATGTTCGCCTGGAGCCACCTAGTCTAACAAACCACTGTTTGCAGCTGGCCTTAATCCGTTCAGACTTACGGCCGAGTTATTTCTCGTATAAGCCTGAAAGAAAGCTTGTCTCCAGTCAGTGCGACAACTGTCAGGAGATGGTCCCGTTCAGATCTGCGTCCAGCTGGAATACCTGTAGAAGGTTTTGTCCTTCAATGGACAGCGGTTCCCCATTCGAACTCATTTTTGAGCTTAGATGAAGAAGCGTTGAAGCGAGTCCGTTGTTAATTTCCGGTGAAAGGCTAGTTCAGTTGGCACAGTCATCGCGTGCGCAATCGTGCCTTTTGAGATACGAAGGGTTACTGTGGTACCCGGCGCTATAGATTTAAAAATATATATATATTTATATTTACCCCACGCTATAGATATATGAAAATATATATACATATACATACATACACATATATATATATATATATATATATATATATATATGAGCGATATATATAAAGAAAGAAACTGTAGCCGTAAACAAAGTACATGACGGTCAATGCACCTTCTCCGACAGGACATCCGGGTCCACAAGCACCGTTTTTCCTACTCACTAAAACAGCAACTGCCAAGGTACTCCCAACACGCCAGGCCGTTGGACGTCGAATAAGCACACGTCGTACGCAACCAGGTGCGATCCTCCTAACTAACTGAGTACTGAGCGTTCAGATCGTAACGCCTCCTCGCTCACCCCTGGCTGCTGGCATTGACCGACCGGCACGTGTCGAAAACTAAACACTTCATCGCCTACTGACTGACAGGAGTTGCCGTACTCGGAACGAAGGCTTGCTACAAGGCAAGCCTATTTTCTCCGCTCGTGACCAAGATGAATTTTTCTTGCTCCCGCTTTTCTTGTCGTAGCGAAACTGCATTACGACCCTGTATCGCCCTTCTCGCCTCCTGCCAGACACGGCGGGGCGAACGGAAAAGGGAGAGACTTACGTTCGTGTCTGTCTACCTCCTTCAAGAATCTCGGCAGTAGCTCATGGCTCCTTCCACCGTTAGTGTGCGGCACCCCCGTGTTGTTGTTGCTGTTGTTATTGTTTTTGTTGTTACTGTTGTTGTTGCTGTTGTTATTGTTTTTGTTGTTACTGTTGTTGTTGTTGCTGTTGTCGTTGTTGTCGCTGTTGTTGTTGTTGTTGTTGTTGTTGTTGTTGTTGTTGTTGTTGTTGTTGTTGTTGTTGTTGTTGTTGTTGTTGTTGTTGTTGTTGTTGTTGTTGTTGTTGTTGTTGTTGTTGTTGTTGTTGTTGTTGTTGTTGTTGTTGTTGTTGTTGTTGTTGTTGTTGTTGTTGTTGTTGTTGTTGTTGTTGTTGTTGTTGTTGTTGTTGTTGTTGTTGTTGTTGTTGTTGTTGTTGTTGTTGTTGTTGTTGTTGTTGTTGTTGTTGTTGTTGTTGTTGTTGTTGTTGTTGTTGTTGTTGTTGTTGTTGTTGTTGTTGTTGTCGTTGTTGTTGTTGTCGTCGTCGTCGTCGTCGTCGTCGTCACGCACAATCTTCCGTTCCCCCCCACTGAGTTGGAGGTTCCGGTTTCATGGCGTCCGTCCGACGTCATCAATACGACGAGCAGCACGATGAATGGCGACCAGGGAGGGCGAATATGAGGATAGATAGATAGATAGATATATGCGCCCACCCGGAGACACAGCCAGCCATTCAGCAGTTGTGAATCTTACTTTTCCACTCCCATATACATTTAACTTTTCTCGATCTGAGTAGCTAGATGGGTCCAACATGAATCCCGCTAGGACCCTTTCTCTTTCTCCATCTTCCTCTCCATTTCTATCTAACCTTCCCTTCTAATCTTTTTCATGCCTAGAACATTTCTTCGCCCGTTGCGTACTGTCTCTCTACCTCACACAGAGTTTCGATGATTATTATTAAATGTGCAGCCCAGACTCTCTGGTCCGGGCTCCCAAATTCCAAGACATCGACGACGACGACGACGACAGGGACTCGCGTCCAGACACCGGTTGACGAGAACGTTCGCGTATAACATCTGTCTGCCTCGTATGTTACATAACAACTATCCGAACAACACAGCCGACAGTTAGTGTTCAGCTGCTTGTTTCGATTTGACGTCGCCAAGGGCGATTCATCCTTGCATGGACAAGAGCTGACACATTGTATTAAAAATGGTTAGCAAGAGCACCACGGCAACTTGTTTGTTACCTGCGCAAGCGTAGGCAACGTAATGTGCACATGTTTGTATAATATATACGAGCATATATATATATATATATATATATATATATATATATATATACAAATTCGATTTGCGATTTTGCACGCTTCTTCATGTCTCTCCTAAATAAACTAGATAAGTAGATTTGCATTAACACGTTTACACGCGATATTCATAGGCTGGAAAAAAAATAAGAAAGAAGATTATAAACATTACTTTCTTTGCCCAACATAAAGATGATGACGTGTGAGCTTATTCGGGCGTTAAGATTTTTTAAGATTATGCGTTAGATTTGGTGCTATCAAGAAACTTTCGTCGGCTATAATGTCGTCGTGGCCGCCGCAGCTTTTTGCCAATATGCTAAGCTGTGATTGAAACTTTCCGAGTAAATTGAGTCTCGGTAAGCCGAACCGGAAATATATGCGTGCTTATGATGTACCCTACTTATTTGCCTTCGCAGCCTTACGCTTGCGGCTAAAATCCAGGGCAAGGAATATTTTAAAGCAGACATGATAAAGCCTTCTAAGATGCTTAAGTCACAAATGTAGTGATCTATCACGTTATAAATTGCTCGACTACTTACAAACTCGTATCTAGTTTGCCTTGATTTTTTCCGTAAACACTAGTTTAACAAACAGATGTCTTGGGTTATCAAAGTAATACGTCTGAATAGTTGGCGTCAACTTCCAAGTAACGACAGAAAGCCTGCGTATCTAGCCAGATTAAAATGTGTTTGCCCTGTTTTTGCGAGGTTTAGTAGCGCTAAAGCTAACCTCTTACAATTTTATTTGTGAGCTGTCTGCTACGTAGTTTTGCGTCTGTTACATGAGGAGCAAATTATTTGCATATGCCCATAAAGTTATATGTCGCTTCCGAATCTAGCACTTAGTTTGCAGGCTATGATTACTACTCTGCATTAAGATTTTTATTTTTTTCCCGCAAAAAGCTAGAGTTGGATTTTGGGTCTGTCTTGTGCTTTTTTAGAATAAATAACATGATATACTGGTGTTGTCAGCTAAATGCATTTAAGATCGCGCTTGCTATAACGTTTCTTTTATATACATGATATAATATACGTACTCTTTTCGTAGCTCTAGGTGTCAGCCAGAATTGCAAAAATTGCACACAGATAAAGACCTATAATAAACAGTAAGTACCTTGCAAAACTGCTCACAGCGCTGACACCTAAACCCCTTTGCAACGTATTCCTATAACTCAAACAAGCGCCATGCAGCCGCACTTCACCAAAAAGGCTCGCCCTAAATGCCGCACGCGCTACGCTTGTTATTATTAATACAACCGTATTCGTTATTCTAGCGTTATATTCATGCCTACCGGTTCAACTGAAATTCAAGCTTGTGGCTCCAATCACCTATGCGGAAGTATCATTGGTAGTATGCATGGACTGCTTGCATAGTGGCTTTTACAAAAAAAATTTGAAGAATCATCAATACATTTAGATCAAATGATAATTTAAACGTTCAAGATTTACAATGGCAGATCGAAAAGTTGCGATACATAAAAAACAAAAAATAATATATTTATTCTTTCAACATAAATATTTTTCTCTTTAAATTTGCTCCCGCCCGTTAGAACATGAACGCGTCTTTCGGGATTGAGTTGAGCTCTTGCAATGTTTTTCTTTATTTCCTCTATAGTATCAAAACGGTGCGCCTTCATTTTCTTCCAACCATGGAAGGGGAAAAAGTCGCACGGAGCCAGCTTTGCCAAATAAGAAAGTTGCAAATAAATAGAAATTGCATTTTTCGATGTGTGGGCCGGTGCGTTATCGTGAGGGAGAATCTAAGAGTTGTTTTCCCAGAGTTCAGGCTTTTTTCGTCGGACGTTCCCGCGCAATCTTCTTAACATTTTGCGGTAGTAGTATTCTATATTTTAGAACCGGGTGGCATTCATCAAAGATTATCTCTTTGTAGCCGAAAACACAGTCATCCAACACCAGACCTTGGTGTTGGATTTGTTCTGTCGGAATTTCTCGATGTCGACTCGATGTCGTAGCCATATGCCTATGACTAGTCTCCTGTAATCACTTTCTAAAGCAATCCTTTTGCTACCGCCTGAATTGGTTCATTTTGGACCTTTCCCGACGAGCGTTCACTTTATGGTAAGTCAACACTTTTGACATTAACTTTGCTGCCAGTTTTTCAAGCGGTTACAACTGATCTATAAGATATCTCCAATGCCTTGGCTATCTTTCTGATAGTAGTTCGGCGATTGTTGAGCACAATATTACACACTTTTGCTTCTATTATTGGCGTCGAAGTCTTTCTCGAACGGGGGTTAGTATTTCTTCAGTCTCTCCATGTCCGTCGCAACCTCGACAGTCCCACGTATATACGGTGTTTTGGGACACTGCACTTCCACCTTGAGCAGCTTGTAGCATGCCCACCACTTTAAAACATATAATTTGGTCTTAAACACAGAACTTGATGCAGATTTGTTACTTCTGAATTTTCGGCTCCTTTAAAGTCACCAATCCTCGTTTTCATTTTCATGATTTTTAAAATGCAAATGTGCCAGAATTTGCCAATTCACCTGCATATATATATATATATATATATATATATATATATATTCTTTGCAAGCGCTTGGGAATCTCCATTGAGACCGCTACACAAGAGGCCGATTACTGGTCTCAACAACTACACAACACGTTCGATGAGGCTCATTTTAAAAAAGCACACGAAACGCTCTTTGTAGATTACTGAATCAAGGGTATGCCCTACCTATCTGGTAAAGATTATTTAAACCTACTGGCTCATGTCGCTCAGATGTGCGATACAACACACAAGCAAACTATAAAGAGACATGACAACGTGTGTGATCGCGTGGCGCGTCTTTTCCGCGAGAGGGGTCATGAGGTGGTTCGTGAGCGAGTATTCCGTCGACCGGGCGCACCTGGTCTAAAGCCCGACCTCGTAATAACAACACCTACCGAAGTCTGAATTTTAGATGCCGAGGTTTGCGGCCCGAACAGGGACCTGACAAAAGCACGGCAGGGCAAGATCCGCAAACATGACGTCGAGTTCCTAAGAGCGGCGTTCCCCGACTCGCTATCTTTATGAGTGGTGTATGGGACTCCGAATCTGCGAGTACGCTCTTGGGGCTCGGCGTCACGAAAGGAATCGTATGGATTTTACCGCCTTAACGTTGCAAGGGACCTTAAGATACCGTTCGCACCGAGGCCATAAGAGCGGGGGCTACCATCAAGCAAGGACACGGACAACTGAATCTCAACCTCACGTGACACCTTTTTACCACAATTTTTATTAAGGCGAGCACTGCCGAGTGTGCAAACGTATTGTAAATGATTAATAAATCATCACAATATTTTCTATAAATGTATATATATATATATATACAGATGAGAGACAGGTGAGCACAAGATAGCAGTTCTACGTAAACAGACTTTCAAAATGCCAACATCCACACGCTTAAAGTCGTCCTAAGTGATATTGATGGAGCATTGAAAGTTGGTGGCAACCACGCAGTAGAGCAGCGTTGCTTACGTTCGGTCCTAAGCGCCAGAAGGCGAGTGCAGTGTATCAGCACCGCATTCGCTGCTTCTAATCATCGGGGTACTGTAAGTGTTTCTAAATATCTTAGCTTCCAATTTATAATTACTCTTGCAATAAGTCGATCCCCTTTTCACACACACACACGTATATAGGGCAAACGCCACCGCGTTCTATCCAACCAGCGACATTTTCAAGGGTGCAGTGGGTATGATATTCATTTATATTTCAGCGAGAACGAGTCTCAAATCTAAAGCGCTTTCGAAGCTTGTCAAGGGGTCGCGGCTTCTATTAGGTTCGACTCATGTTGGATTTAATGTGTAAATTGTGCTTTATTGGACCTAAATTGTCGATATTAGGACTACATTCCGTAAAAGAAGCTGCGGCCAAAAGCAAATGTCAAGGCGGCGTATGGCCACAAGAAGAATCGTTTACCTATGGTTCACTTCGTCTAATATGCTTAAACCATTTTTTAGAGCGTAAAGTAGCCTTACACTTACCTCTACGATAACGTATAGTCTGCTATTTCGGGCGCGTTTGTCTACGTTGTTGCATATAATGCGTCCAATGTGACGTAAAAAAATTCATGAAGAGTTTCTCGATAAGTTAAAATACACTATGCTATGGAAGCGTCCTCAGGAAACCCAAAACGTCCTTCAGTTATTTTAGCAGTGTAGGTCCGTAAAAGCATAGACGCCTAAGAACCAGGAGATCACGTTTGTGGAGCCTCCTCTCAGATCTGTGTCGAGCTTTGCTTAACGTTGTCGTCTAAAACAAGCTCAGATATAGTCCACAATTAGGGTTTACTTAATCAGCGGGCTCACCTCAGGAGTTTGCTGTTTCCCAATTGTTCAGATGCTTAACGCAGGTCATTTACACAAAGTGTACCTATCCAGAGTAATTATTCTTACTGGAGGGATAATTTCCCTAATAGTAATTCATTCATGACGAAATTTAGATAAGATAGCTAGCTGATTAAGGAATGTGATAAGTAGCCTTCCACAGGTCGAAGGCACTACACGCGCTACTTTGCACGTCAGTGGTGTCCGCATACGAATTAGAAAAGGAGAAAAACACAGCTCGCTAACCGTACAATCGAGACAATCTAGACTCAAACGTCGGCTAGCTCTGGAAAACTGTGCCACGACTTATGTTTAAACATAGCCGGCCACCTTAGTACAAATATTAAAACAGAAACTCTGCAGAGTCGACCAAGTTTGCCGGTCTTACAGCGCTTGTCTGTTGTTACCGACACGACCTATAGAGCATGATGGCGGCCTAGAGGAAATAACTAGAGCAAAGATTATCAAGAGATGTTTTGAGTCTATTCGACCAGAAAAAACATGTTTTTCATCACACCAAGGCGTTATCTAGCATCGTGCTCTAAATTGTATGTCTTACGCTAAGAGAAGATATACGTGGGTGAGTGGGAATGCTTTTAAATTTTTTCGCCTAGTGGAGGGTGAGTAAGAAGCCAAATCCACTAGCGTAGTCGTTGTTGCATAGAAGGAACAATCGAGTCGATTATTCTAGAGACGGCGGTATGGACGAGGAAATGGCACAAACATGTTGGTACCGCAACAGCCGTACCTAAAAATCGGGCTGCGTATTTTTCAGTGCCTGAAAGCATCAATTTGGAGCCGAAAAACAACTCGCGATTTAAACGTGTGCTTCGATGCATGGATTTACCGCCTCATGCAATAGATAGAAATTGGTAAACATTACGCCGAATTCAAAATAGTAATTCTACTTTACTACAGAAAAAAAAACTCTTTAATAGGTATATCTGAGGTCCATCGTACAAATTTAAAATACATTGCCAAGTCCCTACGTACTACTTGCTACGATTTACTGATCATTGGAGATAAGTCTACGCAGGACCTAAATAGGCACGATATGAATTACGCTGGACTTCAATAGACACGTTATGAATTACGCTGGACTTAAATGGACACAATATGAATTACGCAGGATCTAAATAGACATCTACACTACCAATTTATGGTGAATAAACTTGAAACAAATAGACACGATATGATAATGATTGCCCTACCACGTCGTCGCTCTTCCCTCATCCGCTCATCTAGGTGTAATGCCCTCACAGACGCTCTCTTGGTCGTTTCTGTAGAGGATCGTTACGCTACAGATTAGGTTTCACATTGTCCTTTGCCCTTTATGGTGGCTGCGGCATCGAGCCTAGATACGAAGTAGGCCTTGTGCCCTCAGCTCTCTGCCCAACTGCCGGGCTTACCGCCCAACGAAGCCTCGACGATGACGCTTGGGCGCCTACTAAGTTCTCTCGTCTCCAGATCTCCATCACCAATAACTGTCCGTGTTGCGTTCGTGGAACGTGTGCCTGTACTAACGATATCGTACGCATTGGTATACGGTTCGTGCGGTAGTGGTATCACGTACAAGTCTGTCCGGCAAAATGTGCGGAAGACGACGACGGAGAGATGGAACGAAGACTGAACTACACAGGAGGGAAAAGAAAGGCCAACAAAACGACACAAGAGCAGAGAACAGATATGATTACTACTGCAACGATGAACGTAGCCAGCCATTCGACGTCGAAGTCGTCGAAGAGCACCGCCGGGCCTGCCGGCCTCATCTCACCGTCCGTCTGGTAGGTAGGAACGTCATGGCACGTTTCGGCCCGCCTGGGCGTGCCGCGGCTTGGGGGTGCCGGCGGTGGCGGCGGTTCGGCGGCGGCGGCGTCGTATGAAGGGAGAAGGGTGGGCGACAGGCAAACAACGTGCACCGCGCCCATGCCCGGTCTTGTTCGGGCAGGAAGAGCTCATTTGCCATTCGTTCCAGGCCAGCCCATATGCACACAACTGCTCTACTCGACTCTCGAACCCCGCGGCGGCCTGCGCGGTGTTGTTGTCTTCGTCGTTGCATTCGCTGGAGTCGCTGGACGGCAAAACGTCGTGCGCCGTCGTTGACGAACAGCGACTACTTGACGGACTCCTGCGACGGAGCTGCTACGACGAAGCTGAAGCATTTGATCGACTACCACAAAGAAGTCACTGCGGTACGATAGCGGCAGCGGCGGCGGCGGCGACGCCGGCATACAAGGACTCAAGAGCCTGAGTCTTCAAACAACCCGCCGCGCCCCGCCTGAGTCTTCAAACAACCCGCCGCCTGAGTCTTCAAACACACTGTCTACAACAGGCAGAGGGAAACAGCGAAGTCGAAGGGAGAACACGGACGACGTTGAAAACGACGACGATGACGACAACGATAAAGAAGACGCTCATGCAGCAGCTGCTGCTGCTGCTACGGCCGCAGTATTAATGGGAAATGACGTAGTGGTTCCGAAGAGTAGACTAGTTCAGAGCTCAAAAACGCACACTTCTTCCGTTGGATGTTAAAAGCACTGACGCTAGATGAGCCTGAGTTAAAGCAGGCGGCAGGAACAGCTCACCGCACCACGCTGGTACGTAAGCACATAGCTACAAAGAGTTGGCAGAAATCGGCTAGTTCTTTGTACCTACAGAACACGAGTAAGACAAATATATATATATATATATATATATATATATATATATATATATATATTATTCAATTTTAGGGTTACAGAGAAATATATAAATATAAATATACATATACATGCGCACGGGTACACGAACATACATGCAAACAGATATGTCATTGAGAAGAGGAAGTCAGCGGAAAACCTCTCAACGAGAGTCAAAGAGGACAAAGAAAGCGAACACATAGAAGCCGAGTAGAGGCAAACGTAGCGACGATACGCTTTGTAGTTGATTAGAAGCAGAAGCTATGTATGTTTTCTTTCCAACGTGTATCCGCTTACGTTCTGCACCTTACGTAAGGCACCACAAACTTCGCGTAATTGTTGTCGTTGCTGTTGTTGTATTTGCTTATATTATTGCTCTCAGGTATTATTCTTTCAATAGTTTTTTTTTTACTGGTGTTGTTGTTGTTACCGCTGGGACTAGTGATTTCTAATTGTATTGCTATTATTGTCTTTATTTTTGCTGCGATAGTTGTTCTTGATATGACCGTGTTGACTGTAGGTGCCTCTCTAAGTGTTTTCCTGTATGTTTGCTCTATTTACAAGCATGCTGTCCTACTTGATAATATACGTACTCGTATTAGCCTATTTATTATAAAGGAATGCTGCTCCGTATTAGGATATAAAACACGCAAATTAGCCAATAGCCCTCAAGGCGCAACTCAGATCTGGTTTACTTTCTTAATTTGTTAGTAAATTCCAGATTTTTAGATGAACGAGAATACGACTGCTGTTTAGTAGGTGGCAGGCTCAAACTCCAGACGGCTTCGGCACCTTGATCAGCCCGGTGTGCGTGCTGTATTTTTTCAGTTGGTTTTCTATTGTACTCTATACTCTTTTAAGGAGAAATGTTAGCAGAACTTGCTAAACTCGTTAGGCATTTTTTCAATGGCATGTGGAAACGAAATTATCTTGTTCAGGAGTGAATATAAAATTATTAGAATATGTTATATTAATGTGGCTGTCCGGACATAACGTTACAAAATGGGCGACTGCGATAAATCAAGGAGATCGAGAAGATTTTGCAAGAAAAACCTTATTTTTTATTTGTAAGTTTAACCGAGCAAGATGGCTTAGTGGCCTTTGCCTTGCAGTCGGGAGGACTGGATTCGAGACCCAGACCGGCCACTCTTAAATTGGTTTGCATGGTTTCCAATTAAGACAAGGTGAATGCCGGAGTGGATTAAAATTAGCCATGACATGAAAAAGCCGTACACGGGCAATTGCCTTACGGAAAATCTTAAAAAAAAGAAAAGAAAAAAAATGCCTTCACGGTGTGCCATCACATTCAAAAGACACGCACATTTCAAACAAAGCACCCTTTGTGAGGTGAGTTTGGTCAAAAGTCGATGACAGTTTGGTTCGAGCTTGTGAAATAACTAAGGTTTCTCGGTGGGCATGCCTGAAGAGAGTGTAAATATACAGCTCTCTTTTCAAGCGAATCACTCGTACTATTTTTGGAATCACATGAAACTCTATATTATATTACAAGATCGGCTCCAACAAACGACTGTCACCTATTATATATACATTCTGTTTCTGTAACAGTTGCTAAAGCTTTTATTAGTTGCGCCACAACGTAAAAACAGTCACTCACAGTAAAACAAACCAGACAACCTATAGGTTGTGCTTGGGTCAAAGGGGCCATGTCAGTTCTATTGCATACAACGAAATAGAATGCCGCTTTTAAGTTACAAAGTGCCAGTGCGGTACGTAGTGCAAACTTCCGTAAGCAGGGTATCTCTAGCATTCTGGGAAATCGATAACAAGATCGCAAAAGTGGGTCAGATACTCAGCAGAGTATCTGAACCAGATCCCCAGAAAACGAAAATATCTAGTTTTTTGACACCTTAAGTGACTCCAATTTCCCTCCAAGTGGTGCTCAAGTGCGAATCGTGCTGTGAGAAGAGCTCCATCGACAATATACCTATGGTTTATTTAATGCTGAAAATACAATTTAAGCATCACGACAAACTATTACCGAAATTGTAAAAAGTACGACGACGTATCTCTTTTTTTTCTCAAATAAATGTATTCAGCTTCTGGCAATTTGATATAAACCACATGTTCGGGGATGATAGCACATGCATGGGAGAAAACGTTACATGTCAACAATATTCATCTAGTAATAATGTAGGTATAAATAAAGAAGCCAGTACAATAATATAACAAGTTTATTTATTAAACATCATATTTCAGCGAATCTCGATCTCCTCGTGGAAATGCTGTTTGCGAAAACGGCGCATGATGGCTCTTACGGTGACCTGGCGGAGATAACATGATCTTGATAGCATACATATAGATGGAAACAAGAGCTTCTTCGCACCTGAAAGCAAAAGCAGATCAGGATGAGTCGCATTATTATTTAGAAACGACAAATACGATACCACACAAATAGCAGTCCAAATGCAAAATGCAGACACATATGCTCGGTGACAATCACAATAACACCCCGACATTACTACTGCTAGGCGTATACAGGTCACCCAACAACTACTTCTCATCACCAGAACTGTTCATGCGAAACTACAAATGGTGTGCCAATCAGACAATTCACATAAAAAGACAATCCTCGACAGATTCGAACATCGACGTCAGCAAGTCATCAGGAAATCGGCCACGCGTACATGGACACCGTGTCGCAACAAGGTTTTACACTGCAAAAAAAACAGACCACACAAAAGTCACGGCGGACAGTTTCACTATAATCGACCCCGTACTGACAAAAACGAGATCAGTCGATCAGTTGCTTATATCGGGTTACAAAATGCCAAAAACGTGTCTGATCATCATGTTATTCTGCTAACGCTAGACATAACATCAACCGCATGTAAACAACGGGAAAGCAGAACACTATACAAATAGTCAATCAACAGCAAGATGTTTGCATACAAAGTACGGAAAATAGAATAGATCGATTTATAAGGACATGACGGGGACCGGGTAGTAAAGTCATCAAGGCCTCACCACAAACATTTCACCAGAAAGACTCATGGTATATAAAAGTAGGTTATAGACGCGCAAAGAAGACCAAATTTAAGCTATACGTAGCATCGGGCACACCAACAAATGAGAGAAAAAGGCAGTCTTTTGAAAGAACCAAAACAAGCCCAACCTAAAACAGAAGCACAGCCGTCTTATTAACCACATCAAACCACAACTAAAACACACAAAAGATGCTTACTTTAAGGCAAAGTTTGGTGGAGAAAAAAGACTGACGAGTTATTAGCGGATACATAGCGGCAAACTTGGCCCAAATACACTGTCGGTATGTGAAAGCCTACTGGCAATGAAAGCGAAAGTACAAAAAGTCAACCTGCACTTTGCTACAGTCGGTGAGCGTCTGAGTTTGTCAAGCGGGCAAACATCGGCAAACAACAACCTGCCCACATACATTTTCAATGAGCCATTGCGCTGCTTTGTACCAGCAACCAAAGAATAAATACATAAAGAAATACAACACCTGCAAAATGATAAGGCACGAGGAGGCGACCACTCCCCAAACAACATCAGTAAACAACAAAAATATACATTCACGTATATTGTCTTGAAACTAGCAAACGCTACATTTTCACCCGAGCAATCTGCACTGACCCTAAAGCGATCAGAATTAGCACTCAAACACAAACAAGGTATCGACAACTTCAGACCCATATTTTATTAGGCATTATTGGAAAGTTCATTGAGAAATTAATACCCAAGCGGCTATAACAGCACTTGTAGGAAAACAATATATTACAAAAAAAACAGTTCGGCTTTAGAACTGACAAGAGTACAGAATCAGCGCTAATGGCAATACAGGAAATAATAGCTTCGGAAGAAGACAAAGGAAACCGTACCCGTAGCAGTATTTTTCGATCTCTCGACGCGTATTTGACACCTTGCCACACAATCGTCTCCTAAAAAATATGTCAAACAGGGGAATCACTTGGCGAGCATTAAACGTCATCTTAAACGAAACGCCACGTATCTTCACTGAACAAAACGAAAATATTCACATAATAGTGAATCGTCAGAGGTGAATCTAGGACCTTTCGGTGTTCTTTAGGGGAGCGTGATTGGGCCGCTACTATACATACTGTACTGTAATGGCATTTTTTTCATCATTTACACGACGGATCGACCATATACACGTTTGCAGACGATACTGTACTCGTGTATAGACAAAACCTTCACCACGACCGACACCATGTTGAACATGGGCTGAGGCATGTAGGAAATTGGATGAAAACAAACGGGCTTGTAATAATCCACAACACAGCAAAATGTATACACTTCGAATTAAAAGGTCGCTGTGACCGTAGCCGTACCTGACGAAACTCAACTATATTAATCATATATCAAGCACAACATGCAATTGCCCTCGGCCTACAGAAAGCTGACACAATTAAATGGCTTGGACTGCTGATCAGCCGTAATTTAACGTGGAACTCATACGTAGACTACACCGCAAAATCCAAAACGATATCGCAGTCCTCACTCAACCAAATACATTCGCCGTGCTACGATAAAATTCAGGGTAGAATGATACAAATCACTGGTTGAAACCTATTAAAGATATGCAATCGTTGTGTTTAGTGGAACTTTTCCTACCGTACTGCAATCGTTGGTGATCTTGCAAACAAAACAAAAAAGCGGTGCGACTAATCGCCGGCGTTAGCGCCATAACTAGTGCAGCTCCGTTGATGCGCACACTTAAACTAAATCGTTTTCGTCTACTTTACGCCGAATCCGAGTATTTGTATTCGTCCTTCTTAAAGAAGCAGCAACCAAACCGGCTGTGAAAATCAAAATCCAACAAAATGACAAAATTCATATAGAATACGAAACACTGCGCCGAACAGCGAGTCACCAACTTATAAACTATTAAACACCTGGCCCATAAACATTCGCCAGCAACCGAATAAAAGCCGCCGATTGAAAGGTTAAAACTCGTCATTTGAGAGGACATCGCAATGCAAAGCGACACTGACATGGTTTCGTTCCTCGAATAGCGAGCTTCTCCTAGCGATCGGTCGGCCAGGCAGCGCCGCCTCTACAGCAATAGTGCCGCATAGTGACGATCAGCGGCAAGCATGACTGTGAACAAGAAGATGTAGTCTAATTGCCGATTATGAACGTGACCCGGTGTGCCGGAACACGTGTGGGCTTCTGAACATGCACCAAACTGATTAGATGAACTATAGCTAAACTCAGCTGACAGAATTAAACTAGATGTAATTGTTGTTGTTGTTGTTGTAGTTAGCACACTGCAAATTGTCATATGGTTACAACAAGGAGCAAATGTTGCACATTTACAAAAAAGAAAACGTAACATCCATACACTGGATGTTTGAAATTCGTTTAGGGGGGCAAGGGGTTAGCAGGAAACAAGTCCCCTGAAAAGTATTAATTAAGTATCACAATCCTTCGAGGGTTCTCAAGTTATATATATATATATATATAGGTAGAAACATGCAGAGTGTGTGTGTGTTTACGCAAAATGTACCATTTCTTTGTCGATGATGCTTGAATGTATCAGTGTAAGATTGTACATAGGCGTTAGCTCTACGGAATAATGAAGCCTTGGCCATCGTGCATGTTATCAATAAAACGCACTTATTGAACAAACAAAATGTGGTTATTATTTTCGGAGTACGATTTTGCAACAGACTAGTGTTTACGTGCTAGCTGACGCCAAAACTTTGACCGATGATCTCATCTAGAAATTCAAGGTAAATCACATCTTCGCGTTGCAGGAGGTTTAAAAAATAGCGACAGTGGCGACAAAAATCAGCAAAGTAGACTTCAGTTTTTTTTCGGATTGCGGCGACGACAATGCCTAGTTTGAAGGCTTTGCATCACGATGTACGACGTGCTTCATGATCTACCGGTTGACAAATGCCATGAAAACTGACATGCAAATATTTTATAATGTGCTAGTCAACAAAAAGCTACACGTGTACCGGTTTCAGAAAGTTCAAGCTTTGCAGTGGGTTGATTTCCAGATACGTGTGGATGCGGTTAATTATTTTCAGAATACGGAACATCAGGCTGAGCTTCTTGTCCTTGTACATTTCAAATATCAAGCTTTGTTTACACATGAGGTCATAGGATTATTATTATTATCTGAGAACGCCAACGGGTTCCCTTATGTAACCCGCCCGCACGCACGTCGTGGTTTCGTAATTTCTCCGTGGTTCTTTGAGCTAGACAAACTACCTGATAGACTCTCATGAACTTTCCGAAAAGTTAATTGCTCAAACACGTTACAGGTATTTGCGTTTCTAAACAGGACCTCACTAGACTTGCTGTCGGTTGTTCCAGAAGTTATTCAGTTGAGCATCAGGTCGAGAGTTCCATCTCACGGTGCTGCACCAGCTCACTGAGGCGCTGGGGTGCGGACTTACCTAGAAGTCGCCCATGGATTCATGTAATTCGCGGTGGCCAAACAATTATGGCAGGCTTATAGCTTGGTCAGTGCGATCGGCCAATTTATCAAATCTGGACTTTGTTTTTGGGACTACCTAGAGTGTTATCAATGAGACCCCCGTTAATTCACGTAAGGATCTCGTCTTTATATATACGCCGCTGCTGGAGCCGTCCAAGGCATGTTTGACATATCTGAATGCGTGCGAGAAACCTTTACAAATTCTACAATAACTAATGCAATAATCGCTGGCGGTCATTCGTTCAAGCAGATGATGTAATATAGCTAGCAGCCTAATGTGGATTCAGGGGTAACACAAGTGCTTTGGCCAAAGAGACTGCAAATTTCGCTGCATGTTGTACACTATTCCTACCTCTACATTATTCCCGTTGTGTATCTATGTAAACTGCGTTTTCGGAGTGCATTTCGGAGGTCCTCCTTTTGTTTTTCGGATTTTGCCTATATAGGTTATTTTGAGCTATTTGTTTCAGGGTCGAATATGTCTTAATCTCTTTTTGGCCCATCCTCGGCGTGGGCAATGACCAGGCACAGAACCCGAGTGCAACATCGAAATGCATACTGCTTTAAACGAAACGCGTTACATATACACATCCAATATGTTTAAATTAAATAAATAGAGCCCCACATCTGGAATCGAATCTGCAATCGAGCACACCAGGCGCAAGAGAAGTATTATGCACTAGGTTCCCACACTATCCCGTCCGTTTCTACATATTTTCTATATACACCGGGAAACTTTAGTAACTCTGTAACCACAATTCGAGGCACTTTTAAAAAAGAAAACATTACAGGATCTGTATTTTCACGAACACTATTTTGCTCCTGCTAGCCAAAGCAGAAGTGGCGCCGACAAGTTTGTTTTTGTACAAACTCGATCTCTTGCAATCACAGTATATTAAGCCGTTTTCGGACAGCCACACCGATTTGTAATAATCTTAGTATTTTTACTTCTAAACAGGACTCTATTGCTTCCCAATTACATTGGGAAGGATTTTTACGGATTCTGCGAACCCCTCAATCCACACTCCTCCGTGTGTGTATATCGCATATATAGTACGATTGCGGATTCAAAAGTTCCGATACATATTTATGACAAATCTAAATATTTCATATTTTCAGTTTCCTCCAGCCTGAAGAACCCTGGTGTTGAATCTGCTTTGTCTAATTTTCCTCGAATTAGAAGTACCACTAAGAGTATTGGGATTTGGTATCGATTTCGTAGTCATATGCCGATGTTTCGTGTTCTGTAATCACTCTCTAAACCAATCTAGGGTCGTCTGCTACCATCTGAAGGACTTATTTGGACATTTCCCGACAAATGTTAATTTTGTTGGAAAGTCAACATTTGGATACGAACTTTGCTGCTAGTTTTCTTACACACAAAATGTCGGTCAAGGCTATTACAACTGATCCATTGGGTATTATCAATTCCTCAGCGATCTCCCTGATTGTAATTATGGTAGGGGCGATTGTTGACTATAAGAACACGCTTTCTGGTGCTATTGACGTCGAAGGCTTTTCCGTACTGAGGCTATCGTCGATCTTCTCACGTCGGTAGTAAACTCGACGGCATCATATATGCGCAGTGTTTCGGGACACTGCTTGATCACGTAGCCATATCGAAACTGAAGGTATGCATACTTGCATAGGGTGTATGAGAACGTTTGGTACAAATTTCGAGGTTTGGTAGAACTTGGCAAGAGAATAATTTTTCCTAGTGGAAGGAGGGGGCGGAAACGTCTTGGCAAAATGTTACGGTTCTGGACGTGAACACTTGCGCGTAAAACATGAAAACTATGACTGTCGAAAAAGCTTAGTTACTTGAGAACTTCGTAACGCAGAACCATCACTTTGGTACGAAAATGGTGGTTGAATTTGCTATTGCGCGAGAGTGGTCTTTTTGACGTATATTTTTGGTCGTAATGGAAAAAAATTTACGATTTTTCATGAAAAGGCGTTAACGTAGCATATCGACTTTTTATGACTTTCCTTAATCTGGCTATTGGCTTTTCGCCACGCAAGCTAATTAAGTGTCCTCCGTGCAGAATTTTTCTCCGAACATGCCGATATGATTGGTTCCTTGATGCGTTGACTGTTTCTCCCGCAAACCTAGAAATCGCACAACTATATAGGAGAAAAAGGCAGAATAACTACCTCTATAAATTTCTCTCCCTCTCTCCGAAACAAGACGTTTCCGTGTCCTCCTTCCATTGGGCAAAATTATTTTCTTGCCGAGTTCTACCAAACTTCGAATTAGTACATAACGATATGAATGACCCTGTATATATGTAAATGTGTATGTACATATATATATATATATATATATATATGAATATTTATATATATGATATTTATATATAGTATATATTATATATATATATATATATATATATATTTATATATATATATATATATATATATATATATATACAGGGTGTCCCTATTTGTGTGGCCAAAACGCTAGGATATGGTCAAACTCGGTGAGAAAATCATTTTTGCCAATGGGTGGAAGCCGGGAAAACGTTTTGTTTAGGAGTGAGGATGAAATTTATAAAAGCAGTTATTCTGTCTTTTTTCTCCTACATAGTTGTGCAAAATCTACGTTTGCGGGAGAACCAGTCAACGCACAAAGGAACCGATCATACCGGCGTGTTTGGCGGAAAATATTTAATTCTGCACAATAAAGTATTAAAATCGAATAGCCAGATTAAGGAAAATCATAAAAAGTCAAAATGTTACGTTAACGCTTTTTTGTGCAACATCGTATTTTTTTCCATTACGACCGAAAATGTACGTTCAAAAGACTACTCTCAGGCAATAGCAAATTTAATGCCCACTACATTCGTACCAAAGTGATGGTGCTGCGTTACCAAGTTGCCAAGTAGCCAAGCTTTTTCGATAGCCATATCGAAAGCGAAGGCATGCATATTTCCATAGGGCGTATCTGAAAGTTAGGTACATATTTTGAGGTTTGGTAGAATTCAACAAGAGAATAAATTTTCCTAGTGGAAGGAGGGGGCGGAAACGCCTTGGCAAATTTTTACGGTTCTGAACGTGAAAACTTGCACGTAAAACATAACAACTATGACTGTCGAAAAAGCTTAGTGACTTGACAACTACGTAACGCAGCACCATCACCTTGATACGAAAATGATGGGCATTAAATTTGCTATTGCCTGAGAGTAGTCTTTTGGATGTGCATTTTTGGTCGTAATGGAAAAAATTACGATGTTGCACAAAAAAGCGTTAACGTAACATTTTGACTTTTTATGACTTTCCTTAATCTGGCTATTCGCTTTTTGCTACGCAAGCTAGTAATATATACTTTATTGTGCAGAATTTTATGCCAAACACGCCGGTATGATCGGTTCCTTTGTGCGTTGACTGGTTCTCCCGCAAACGTAGATTTTGCACAACTATGTAGGAGAAAAAAGACAGAATAACTGCTTTTATAAATTTCATCCTCACTCCTAAACAAAACGTTTTCCCGGCTTCCACCCATTGGCAAAAATGATTTTCTCACCGAGTTTGACCATATCCTAGCGTTTTGGCCACACAAATAGGGACACCCTGTATATATATGTATATTTATATATATATATATATATATATATATATATATTATATATATATATATATTTATATATATTATATATATATATATATATATATATATGTGCGAACGATAAGGCGAGCCAAGAAAAAGAGCCAAGAAGCAAATGAGGCGAGGGGGTAAGATATACCTCATGCCTGTTGATAGCTCTCCAATAACCACCGGTCCATTGAATAGCAGCAGCGGCGGCAGAGATCGTCGGAGCAGTTGTAATGGCATCAACCGTCGTAGCGAGTGGTCGACGTCGTTCCCGCGCCCTCCGTCGTCGCCGTCGTCGCCGCCTCTAAGTCTGCGCCCCCAATGTAGTTGTGCATTGCGCTATCCGTTTTCTCGTTGTGCGTCATGAGCGTGTATGCCTTGGTCCGTCCGTTCCTCCATTGGTCGGTCGGACGGTTGGCCTGTCTGTCTATCTGTCTGTCTGTCTGTCTATCTGTCTGTCTATCGTCTCTATGACATATTTGGACACGTTTAATTAACTAGTGAATTATCGCCGTTGCGCACCCACTTGCATACTCTCGTAGTGTTATCCAAGCGGCCTATAGCTTGCCCAGCGTTCTGTAGCTGCTGCCATCCCAGCGTCCTACAGCTATCCCAGCTGTAGGCGCTGCTGTAGCCATTTCAGCGTTCTGTAGCTGCCATCCTAGTGTCCCGTAGCCATATCCCAGTGTCCCGTAGCCATCCTAGCGTCCCGTAGCTATCCCAGCGTCCGTTCGTAGCCGTTCTATTGCCCAGCCCAATCAACCCCCCCCCATTCACCGTTAACGTAATGAAATGCAACGCAAGCAGTATGACTGCGGGTGGTCAGCTGGTGGTTGATCGTCAACGCTCGAACGTCGCAGCGACTGGCTGGAATACGACAAACCAACCAACCAACTAAGTCACTGACTGAATGCCTGGCATACGACTGGCTGCCCCTACCCCGTCGTAGGCTAGCTAATCATGAAAACGTGCCTGCTCGCTTTGTCGTTATCTCCTTGGCTGTCCCCTCTCGTCTGTCATTACTAGATTCTGTCCGCCGTCGCCTCTCCGGACAGACGCGCCGGGGCTGATCTATTTGCGTCTAAAAGACGGACCACCGGGACGGAGAGGCAAAGAGAGATATATAGATAACTAGCTAGTTTATGGGGAGACGGGCGACTAGCGGACTAGTGGACAACCCCCACCCAACTCCCCGGGCATCATCTCAGTCTATCCTACCACTGTCTGTCCTCCCCCCCCACTGTGGGGTTGGAGGACAGACCACCTCATACTGCCTGCACACAGCCGGGTGTGAATGAGCCTACGAAGAGGGCAAGCAAGCCAACGAGTACACGGAATCAGCTCGCAGAATGACGCCTCATTCATAATCATCGTGTCTTCCTCTTTTGTACTTCTCTCGTTTTGCTCGAGAGTCTCTCTCTCTTTATTTTCCATGTCCATTTCGTCCGCGAATCAACTTCGAGTTGACCTCGAGTTGTTGCATTTTTCGTCTTTTCCTCGTCCCTAGTCTACTTCTGGTCACCTCATCATCTTCATCGGGGCGCGTCCTTGCTTCAGACACTTCGTCAGGCACATCTACTGAGCACGCGAGCACGTCGCACATGGAGCGACTTGTATAATATGTTTGCAGCCAGTGCACGCTCTATAACGTAGTTTTCCAGACCAAATTTCATCAGACTAAATGTTGTCCGCAAGCCCTGCAAGCGATTCGGTGGTCTGCAAACAAATTCGGACACGGGTCCAGTAAGCAGAATAATTCATTTTTATAGCCCTCCTCTTCCAACAGCAGCTACAGGAAGAGCTTCTTTTTTAGTGCTCCTGTTCACCAAGCACGCACACAGACGAAGGAATAATATGGTACATAGCAACTTTCGGTACAGAACAATCGCACTGCGTGCAACATATTGTTTGTACATTATGACGCATTCAGTAGACCAGTAATTTCCATTAGAAGCGTATTTATATATATATATATATATATATATATATATATATATATATATGCTGCACTTTAGTGTGATTCACATTGCCCGTTACACAATAGCTATACTCATCGCTGACATACGATTCTGCAGCGTCTAATAAGGACAATTGCATCAAACAGCACCGCTAAAGGTAGTTTCAACGACAAATACAAGGCGGACAGCCTGTCGTAACGTAAAAGAATGCCCTGCGTCACATAAACTCGGACAATCTCACGATAATTTACCGAGAACGCAATATCTCGTAGCATATGAAAGTCATGCCTCCCTTCTCGGTTGACCCCACCCGCTCACCCGTTAGACGGAATTTAGCAAGAGCGGTCAAAGCTTAGAGCATTTTACGTAAATGTAAAACGCAAAAATATTGGTCTGCTATATCGGCCACCTTCTGCATTCAACATAGAATAGGTGCATATCTCTCACCGTTTATGTGGGTTAGCAGACACAACCTTATACTGCAAATAGTCTGAAATGGTACCGAGCAAGATGGCTTAGTGGCAAAGCCTTTGCCTTGCATTCGGGAGGTCTGGGTTCGAGACCCAGACCGGTCACTTTTAAATTGGTTTGCATGGTTTCCAATTTAGACAAGGTAAATGCCGGAGTGGATTAAACATCAGCCATGATACGAAAAAACCGTACACGGGCATAAGCCTTACGGAAAAACGTTAAAAAAAAGGGCGCAAGCTTGCACCAACTGTCTGAGAGACACCGGACGCCCCAAGTAAGTTGAAACCGTCGACCTAGTAAAGTTACTAAACTTAGAACTGCTTAATTATATTGCTCAAATTTACCGACAGGCAATAGCATGCAAGGAAATAGTACGCCATATGAGACTCTAGCCTATCTACTATGTCTACAGGATACTCAAAAAAGCAGAAAAGGCTTTCATTTTTAGTATCTATCTGTAAACACATTAGCTGAGCAGTTTTAGTACGATTGGAAGGGATTCTCGGAAGCAGCGGGGAGGCGTCGTTGATCAAGTCACGTCTGGAATCTGTTAATTCACTACATCTAGCACGTTTAGTTGCCCCAAAACCAAATTACTTTCCATATATATATATATATATATATATATATATATATATATATATATATATATATATGTATATATATATACACACATAAATATATATATATATATATATATGCAGGGTCATTCGTATCAAAATGTACTTCTTTCGAGGTTTGACAGAACTCGGTAAGAGAATAATTTTTCCCTATGGAGAGAGGACGCGGAAACGTTTCGTTTAGAAGTAAGGATGAAATTTATAAAAGTTGTTTTTCTGCTTTTTTTCTTCTACATAGTTGTGCGAAATCTACGTTTGCGGGAGAACCGGTCAACGCATGAAGGAACCGATTATACCGGCGTGTTCGGAGGAAAAATCACACAACGAAAGACACTTCACTAGCTTGCGTAGCGAAAAGCGAATAACCAGATTAAGGAAAGTCATGAAAAGTCGATATGTTACGTTAACGCCTTTTCGTAAAAAACTGTAAATTTTTTCCATTACCACCAAATATGTACGTCCAAAAGACCACTCTCACTCTTTAGCAAATTTAATGCCCACCATTTTCGTACCAAGGTGATGGTGCTGCGTTACGTAGTTGTCAAGTAACTAAGCTTCTTCAACAGTCATAGTTGTTATGTCTTACGTGCATGTTTTCACGTTCAAAACCGTAACATTTTGCCAAAACGTTTCCGTGCCCTCCTTCCACTAGAAAAAAATAATTCTTTTGCCGAGTTCTACCAAACCTCAAAGTTTGTACCTAACTTTCTCATACACCCCATGCAAGTATGCATGTGTTCGGCTTTGGTATGGCTATCGAAAAAACTTAGTTACTTGAGAACTACGTAAGGCAGCACTATCACTTTGATGCGAAAATGGTGGGCATTAAATTTGCTATTTGCGTGAGACTGGTCTTTTGGACATACATTTTTAATCGTAATGGAAACATTTTACGATTTATCACAAAAAAGCGTTATCTTAAGACATAACAACATATTCCATCAGGAACCAGCACCGCCTGTCCCTCACCACAGCCATTCGCCTCTTCGACCTGAAGATCGCCCCCGTGGGTTCATATGGAGTGACGATAATATGGGCGCACCTGACTCCCAGAAACCTCGACCAGCTGAATCAGATAAAAGCAGCTTTCCTGAAACGGACTCTGGGACTCAATACGTCAACGCGCAACCGCCTCGTCTTCTTATTAGCAGACTGTCCACATTTTATAGAACACCTAGGACGCCGTTATAACCTCCCGCAAACTACAGTCTGCATAACGACTGCATGAGAAAATGGGAGGCGAAATTTTCCGGACTCGACCCGGAATTCTTCAATACCGGAGCGATAAGAAATGCGGAGTGGAAGGGACCAGAGCGTAGCAACAGGCACGTGACAACACGATTTGCAGTACACGGCTTTCATCACATTTTATGTCAACGCGCTGAATTCCATGAACCATGTGAGACTTGTGTATGCCGCCGCTGCGGTGAACTCTGCCGAAGATACCATGCCGCAAAATGCAATCTTGTGCAATCTTTAAATGAATTAGCCCGTCATTGTGGGTCCTTGTAGCCTATATATTTTATATAGATGTATGTATATATATATGTATATATATGTGTATGTGTATGTATCCATACATATGCAAATCTATATATATATGTGTATGTATTCATACATATGCAAATCACCCGGTGATAGTCTTGACTCACTGTCCTTATAATTGTTAAAGTGATGTATTTGTGGTTATAAGCGCTACTCAACCTAAGTGAATAAATATGAAATTAATAACAACATATCGCCTTTTTATGACTTTCCTCAACTTGGCTATTCGCTACGCAAGCTAGTGAAGTGTCACCCGTTGCGCTCCGAACACGCCGATATGATTGGTTCCTTCATGCGTTGACTGGTTCTCCCGCAAACGTAGATGTTGTACAACTATCTAGATGAAAATAAGGCAGATTAACGACTTTTATAAATTTCATCCTCACTCCTAAACAAAACGTTTCCGCGTCCTCCCTCCCTAGGAAAAAATTAATTTCTTGCCGAGTTCTATCAAACCTCGAAAGATGTACATTTTGATACGAATGACCCTGCATATATACATATACTACCTGCAGCACCATTCGTTGTTGTTGTTATTGGTACAGTACTCGTTGCCGTAGTAAGAAACGCTGTACTAGTTTGAAACAAAAAGTCTTTGCAGCAGCAGAAGAATGACGGGGCTTGGGCTCGCGGCCAGCCAGAAGCAGCAACTGTCGCTCGAAACGAGAACTGTAGCAACAGCACTACTCGTCGGACTATATATATATATATATATATATATGTAAAATGAGAAAAATATACAGAAAACGGACGAAGATGGATGAGCACACTGGAATAAGGGTAGTTGCAGGAATTTGTACCACATGCAACCTTATGTCTATTATCAAAAGCACCATATATATATATATATATATATATATAAAGCGATAAGAAAAATATACAGAAAATTAACGAAGATGGATGGGCACCGGAATAAAAACAGCTGCATAAACTCGTACCTCATACAACCCGTTGTCTATTATCAAAAGCACCATATACTACGTATATGTATATATATATATATATATATATATATATATATATATATATATATATATATATGTATATACAAAGTATGACAAAAATAGGCAGAAAATGAACGAGGATGAATGAGCACCGAAATAAGAATAGTTGCAGGAACTTATACCTTATGCAACCATATGTCTATTGTCAAAAGCACCGCATACTACATATACATAAGAAAATAGCTGCAAGGACTCGCACCTCATGCAATCTTATTTCTATTATCACACCGCACCATATACATATATATATATATATGAAGTACGACAAAAAAAATATACAGAAAATGAACGAGAATGGATGAGAACCGATTTAAAAATAGTTGCAGGGTCTTGTACCTGATGCAACTTTTTGTCTATTGTCAAAAGCAACATATACTGCGTGCAGTAGTATACGAGCGCGGATAGGTAAGTTTTACTGCTCTGAATTTTAAAAATTTGATCCGAGACCTCCAAGGTCTTTCGGCTTATTTTGCTTAAAAGCGCCATTTGTCAACGACACACTGGCCAATTTTTATCACGAGCCAATCGGTGGCGGCGTTTGCTGTTTGAGTTGAATTCAAAGAATTGAAGAGAACGAGGTGCGGCAATTTTTCTGGAGGAGGCCAGGAATAAAAGGAGCCGAAAATGGGGAAGTAACGAATCCGCCGGTTCTGTGTTAAAAACCACAACATATGTTTAAGGTACTGGACATGTGATCAAACAGTGTCGCGAAATACTGTATATACGTGGCTCCGTCGATTTCACAACGGATCGGAGGAAACCGAAAATCACCCCCGTTCAGGAAGGCCTTCGACGTCAATAACAGAAAAACCGTTGAAAGCGTTCTCTAATATGGTAGTCAACAAACGCCGAATTACTATCAGGCAAATAGCTAAACAATAGGAGATATCTTATAGATCAGTTGTAATGGTCTGGGCCGTTATTTTATACTTCGGAAGACTGAAAGCATCGTTCCAAGCAAGCTCGTTCTAAAAATATTTAATTTCGAGCAAATAAACGCTTGTTGGGAAAGGCCCGAATTGAACTTTTAGGCATTTGCAGAAGACCCTGGATTGCTTTATGGGGTGATTCTAAAGCTCAATCCTCCCAGTGGTGCTGACAAAAATAGAGTTGGTCAAAGAAATGCTGGCAGACTAGGTCCAAAACCAACAATTCTCTCAACTGTGCGGGAGTCATCTCCTCGCAGTTTTGCTACCTGGTTCTACGGTTAATAAGCAATACTGCCGTGAAAACCTAAGAAGAATGTACGAGAACGTCCAAAGCAGGAGGCCTGAACTCTGGGCAAACAACTCGTTACAGCTTTCGGATTATTTGATACAAAATTTGATTTCTTTATTTTCGCAACCCTCAATTCGCCGGACCTGGCTTCTTGCAACTTTTCCTGTTCCCGCGGATAAAAAATTGAAGGGATAACGTTTCGAGACTATAGAGGAGGAAAATAAAAGTTCGCAGAAGCAGCTCAACTCGATTCCAAAAGACGTGTTTAAAGACTGTTTCGAAGGAGTTGGAAAGAATGTAATACAAGTGCATTGTAGCAAGCGGGGGCTATTTTAAGCAGAACAAAATCACTTTGGAAGATTAAATAGAAAGCACTTTGGAAGAATTGTATATATATATATATATATATATATATATATATATATATATATATATATATATATATATATATATGTGCAATGAAACATGGCTTGTATACGAACATATACGCAATAACACATTCGAATCAGCAATATCGCATTGTTAACTCAACAACAAACGCGAGTTTTTTTGCGGGTACAGTTGGCTGTGTAAGATAAATTTACCCGAGCACTTAATTTTCAATAGCGTCGTTCATCAGCATTTAAAAAATGCATAATGTAGCCTGAAAACTCCGAGCGTATACTGTATGCGACACGTCTTGCGACGTCTTGCTAGTCTATCAATGTTGAATGACGACATTGTATTGTATTTATTTGCCTGTCGTTTTGTTGTGCTCCGCGAAGCTATCTAATCTCAATTGGATGAAGAAGCTAACTGCCGGCTGGCTTGGATTAAATTGCAAGGCGGCTCAAATTCAAGCATATGATAGGTGAGTGCAATAAGTTTTTTCTTACCTAAACCTAGCGAGAACCATAAATGATCGTTCTCTCGAGGACGTTCACTTCAGGGACCGAAGGCAGACTACTCAGAATGTATGCGTCTGAGTATAGGACATCTCGTGAGTGGAGCGGAGCGGATAAGCAGCTGCTTCTGCTGCTGCTGTCGAGGCGGGTGCAGCAGTGCCATAGCGCACTTTTTACTGCGACCGTACCAGTGTTATCGCCGAAACCAAACGCTGAAGTTGATCGTCGTTGTCGTCTCATCTCTGCGTTGCTGTTAAGACCGCCGTCGCCGTCACTAATCTCGCACCATCACTGCGATAATTTAATCTTTAATGTGTATTAAATGCATAATAATAATAATTTAGAAAATCTAACATTAACCCAAATCTGCAAGTCTTGGACAAGATGGATCGCTTCGTAATGGAGCGCCTGGCATGGGATGGGATGGGCGTCGCGCCGCCAGAATCGAACTCACGACTCCTACCTAGTTTAGTCGGGAGCGGCAGTCGTGGTCGTCGTCCATCTTCTCGTCCACTTGTCCGCGCCATCAGCCAGAATCAACCGGAACCTGAAGTCCTGCTTTGCTGATTGATGGTTGCCTGCATGTTGATTGTCGACTCGTCGTCATATGCTTCAGCGACGAGGACGAACTGCACCAAAAGGAAAAAGGACTATTTTCCGGTAGGGGTCGAACAGCTTTAGCTTCTGCTGCTGCCGCTGCTGTTGCTGCTGCCGCTGCCGTTGCTACTGCGGCTGCTGTTGCTACTGATTTTCAGCCATTTATGCAATCCTGTAAGCACTGACCTGTGGGCTGGAGGGCAGCAATCGTAGACTTATTCTGTAGTACGTGTCACGGACAATACACGGTGGTGGTGCCACGCAGCCAGAAAAAACGCAGTAGTAGTAGTAGTAGTTGAGTCAAGCCCGGTGGCGTCTGGGGGCGCTCATATAAAATGATCAGGGGGCTCCCCCCTTACAAGCGCAGGGTAGAATTATCTCCGGAAGATGCGCGGGTGGCGATCGAGGCGCTCTTTCCTCAACACCCACCCTTCGACCGCGCCCCCTACCTAGAGGCTTCAGGGGAGGAGGAAGAGGATCCTCCGGAGGTCACGCTCCAAGAGGTGCTGGACGCTGCGGCACGCCTCAAACAGGGAAAGGCACCGGGCCCAGATGGTGTCCTGGTCTCCGCGGTCACAACACTGATGAAAGAATTTCCAGAAGCGGTGGCGTCAGCGGCGACCGGGATGCTCCGGTCGGGCTCGTTTCCCAGCGCATGGAGGGCCGCGAGCTTGGTCCTCATACCCAAAGGCCCCAGCTCTTACCGCCCTATTTGCCTACTCGGCTCCCTGGCCAAAGCTTTCGAGTCTATCGTGGAGGCACGCCTCCGGGACTTCGCGGAGGAGAACGACCTGCTGTCAGAGGCCCAGCACGGGTTCCGCAAAGGCCACTCAACAATCGGCGCCATAAAGCAGATCCAGACGCAGGCCGAACTCCTCCACGAATCCCCGCCAAGAAGACGAGGCCTCTACCTCGCTATTTTACTAGACGTACGAAACGCTTTTAACAGCCTACCCTGGAGACTCATCCTGGAGACTCTTCACAGGAAGAACGTTCCCTTTTACCTACGGCGCATTATATCAAACTACCTAAAGGACCGGACAGTACAGTCCCACGGAATCGTTTTTAACATGACTGCAGGGGTGCCACAGGGCTCCATACTTGGCCCCCTGCTATGGAACATAACGTACGACGACGTGCTGCGACTAAGGGACCTGCCCCCCGGGGTCAGCTTCCTAGCCTATGCCGACGACCTCGTCCTTACCGTCCAGGCCCGGACACCGGACCTGCTGCAAAGCCGTGCGAACGAAGCACCTGAAGACGTCGCCCGCTGGGTGCAAGCGGCGGGACTCGCCCTCGCCCCCGCCAAGAGCGAGGCCATACTCTTGGTAGGACGGAGAAACTGTCCTGCCCTTCACCTTCGCCTAGAAGACCAAGAGATTGCGCTTGTTGACAAGGTCAGGTACCTCGGGGTCATCCTAGACAGGGGTCTCCGCGGCACTGAACACGTGCGGCGGGCGACCGAGAAGGCAACCAAGACAGCAAACAACGTCGCACGGCTTATGCCTAATAATCATGGACCACGACAAACCGGCAGCGGCGAATAATCATGTCCGTGGCCGAGTCAGTCGCCCTGTACGGAGCTCCGGCCTGGCCGACCGACACCCTAAAGCTTGCCTTCAACAGGACGCGCCTGCATCGGGCCCAGAGGGTCGGAGCCCTCAGGGTGATCGCGGCGTACCGGACGGTGAGCGCAGCGGCGGCTTTTGTCCTTGCTGGAATGATTCCCTCGGATCTGAGAGCTGCCGAACGCCGCCGCAATATGGGGTAACCCCCAGCGCAAGAAGGACGAGAAGCGTCGGCATACTATCGACCTCTGGCAGGATGAATGGGCCGGCCAACGAGAGGGTGCCCCTGGCACCAGTCTCCGCGCCGTTATACCCGACATCAAAGAATGGCTAAACCGCCCGGGGGGTAAACTCACCTTCTACACGACCCAGATCCTGACAGGGCATGGCGACTTCCAGTCCTACCTGTTCAGGATCGGGAAGGCTCCCAGTCCTAAGTGCATCCACTGCGGCGACGGACCGGAAGACACTTCAGACCACACGGCACTGAAGTGTCCAGCATGGGCGGAACAGCGCGTACCTCTACTGCTCCTAATGAACACAACGGATTTTACCCTACGCGACGTCTGCAAAAAAATGACGGAAACGCTTTTAAACTGTAACACCACAGCCGGAGTCTTCAGAGCCATTCTACAAAAGAAAACGAGCGCCAACTACCTACGGCGCCCCCCCCTCCCTGTGGCTTCCGGGAAACACACCCGCCAGAAGTAGAAGACTCGCCCCCCCTGACTGTTTGATGATATGCGCAACGCAGTTCCCAGTCAGTGTGGGGGACGGGGACATGACTGGTTTTTAGTGGGTTGGAGCCCCACACTACCGGCCCGCATCTGCAGGGAGCTCCCCTGCCGCGGTGCCCGCGTGTGCAACCGCATTTCCCAGTTAGTCCTCTATAAAAAAAAAGCCCGGTGGCGTGGTGGCTTAAGTCTGCGCCTCGCAACCGGAGGAGACACATAGCAGGTGCGCGGGTTTGAGCCCCACCGTTGCACATTTGTATTTATGGGGCAAAAAACAATGAAAAAATGGGGGGGCAATGTGAAAAACAGATCCGTGGACGTTAAATCTTGGCTGAGGGTCAGCCCGAAAACTTAAGAAGTAGTAGTAGTAGTAGGACATTGTCAGAGATATCGTCGAGATTAGTGAGTAGTATATCGTTGTTGTAGTGGTCGTCGTACTGGTTTTTCTTTTGCTTTAGTTTGTCCCTTTTCTTTCTCCTGTTTAACCTCCTCATGTTGTTCGCCTTTCTTGTCGTCCTTTTTATGTTTGCTGGTATCGAGCTGTCATCGTCATTAGTCCATCTATTCACTCGTTCATTTACTCATTCATCCAATTCATCCATGTTTTATTGTCTGTGGCGAGCAGACGAACATCGACGAGTGAACAAACAAAAAATAGCCCATTCTCCACCGTCTCTCTCTCTCGCGCCATATCTTCCTTTATTTCGCTAGCTCTCTTCTATTCGCTGCCTTGGGTTTTGCCTCAAACGTATTAATGTTAGTTGTGACGCCAGTGTCTTGGTCGTAATCGCAGTTATTGTCGTTGTTGTTATTGTTGTTGTTGTTGTTGTTGTTGTTGTTGTTGTCGTTTTTGCTTTTGTCGTCGTCGCTGTTGTTGTTGTTTTTGTCGTCGCTGTTACTGTTGTTGTCATTGTTTGCTGATGCGCAACGCTGTCATTCGATAGGACGACCTGGTTTGCAAACGGCGTATGTATATCGATGTATGTACGCAGGCGGTTATGTACGGTCGTATATATATATATATATATATATATATATATATATATATATATATATATATATATGTATATATATATATATATATATATATATATATATATATGCTACCACATACATCGATAGGGCTAGCGACAGGAGACAGGTCGGGTGAATCAGTCACACTGACAGTGCAGTGACACGTTCTCTCTTTTCGTGCTCCCCAACGCTGCAGCTCCAGGTCGTTGCTCACTCGTGTCACAATTTCAAGTTTTGGATTCTGGTGGGTCTCTTAGTCGACAGATCGCGCGCGATAGATTATTGAAGACAGCCAGGACGTAGGTAGACAGCCGCCCGTCAGTCGGTGCACTATAGGTGCCAGCATCCAGGACGGAAAACGTGAGTGAGTGCCGTAGACATGAATATGGAAAAAGAAGACATAGCGGCCGCGCCGCTTCGGGCAGTGAGGACCGAGCACGATATGCAGCTTGGGGAACAGCAACAACGAATGGAGATATGATGCTACGAAGGATTGAAGCTCTCTGAAACACTTGCGTTGTTCGTCTTTTTGATCGATTCGCTGTTATGACGTCGTTGGTTCAACACACTTTATATATATATATATATATATATATAAACAAAAGTTTGCGAAACTTTTAGTAGTAACTTTCCTCCACCACCGCAAACAACAAGAATTTGCGGCAAAAAACACGCGGACTTATTTATCGTCGAAATGTTCTCTCTCTAACTTCTTCAATTACCTCCTGTTCCCGATCAGCAATCGGTCAGCGTCCGGTGATTGTAGAAGGCCCCATGCCTAAAATAAAAAATAAACGGCTGCGCCCAATTATTGTGCACTTGCTTTATAGACATGTTTCCAGCAAAACATCTTTAAAGTTACCGGAACTGCCTGAAAGTATACGATTGGCGGAATACGGAAGTGGAACCGTAAGTAAATCAAAGCCGGGGTCGTTCATTTTTGGATGCTAGGTTGACCTTGACGTATTCTGCCGAAAATCATGGAGCAAGTGGTGAGTTATGGACGCGTCTGGGCCGTGACGTTAGAGCTGCTGGCACCAAAGGCTGTATCGATCGTTAGAGCCTATTCCCGCAGGCTTGAGGTGAAGGATACCCCCGATATCCCACTGACAACGCAGTACTAACTTGAGTGTCGGCTATGAACATTTTTGAATTAATTTCAACAGGCGCGCTTGCTCAATAAGGTTTTTTTTGAGAATATAGCAGTCAAAGCCTCGCCGTTTCGGCATCAGTGTGCAGCCCTTGTGAAAAAATACTTAAAATTTTATTCTCTTCACTAAACATTTATAGTTTACAAGAAAGCAACAAGGCTTTGAACGCCAACAATTGAACGGCCAAAACCTTTTTATATATATATATATATATAGACAACTTGAAAACCAGCTTTTAGTTAAATCTTAAACTATTTGCTTATATACTTGATTGCTTTTACATAGCATATCGGCAATAAAACATTAAATATTAGTTGGAAAATTAAAAAGCATTGTGGGGACGACATACTCCCAAACGGTATATGGTGCTACGAAACGTGGTATTATATATATATATATATGTATTTTTTTTATCACAGGTAACGATTCGGTCTATTAACAGACACTCATTGTGTCTGATAAGCCAAGAAGGGCATTGTGCCAGACGCTTCACATTGTTGCGCTCTCTTAAATCATGAGGTACAATTGGTTCAAATTTGAGAGGCGAGTGAAAATAGTTGTGTGACACATCCCGAAGTACATAGGTAGTTTACGCGTAGGCACTCAAAAATTATTTTTCACAGCTTCGTGCAAGCCTTTCAGAACAACGGAGTTTATCCGGGGTAGTTAATCAGGCTTTATCGTTTCTGACCCTTTTACAGACGACAGTGCTAGAATCGTTCCAGCTTAGTTGTGACTTCACGACGGTCATCCTAAGCATGGACTTCCAGCCCTTCTATACTTCCAGCTATGCCCTTATTAGTAGTTTTACTTTCATAAATTGAAGTTTTTGTGAGCCGTAAATGGTATTATGTTTATTTTTCTGAATACTAACATATATCTATTCTCTATCCTAAAATAACCCTGGTCTATACTATTTAGTAAACAATCCTACGACTCAGATCGAGATGCCATGCTAGACGCCACTAGAAAGTCTCTTGCGTAAGAATTGTGCGGCTCTCCTATCCCCCGTAGTTGCCTTTAAAGGTTTGTCCAACTTTGTGAGTAGCCTCTTAGTCGGGAGACCCGGCGGCCCCAAGGTCTCAAAAGCAAGGAAGTTATGGGCTCCTAGTTTGGCGTATTTGTTCGTCTTGTGATTCTCTGCTAGGACCCGCGGCGTGACCAGCTCTTTTTTAGCTTTGGGAAATCGATAATGCACGGCCGGTGTTGGCAATTAACAACACCTAGTGTGGGACTCTCGCCCACTAAAAACCTCAGTCTTCCCCCCTCCCACGGTTTGGAAATGTGTTGGATAATACTTCGAGACCGTGAGAGGGAAGCCTCGTGCTCTACCGACTCATGGTCCCTGAACCCGGGGAGGTGCGTCGAGATTGTTCACCTGAGAGCTGGATTGCATTGGCCCCTTGCGGGCCACCCTTGTTTCGACTCTTTGCTGACGGATCGTGTGCAAGGCAATTTCGGCGCAGGTCTTCTAGGCAAAGCTTCTCTCTCACGATGATGTCGAAATAGTACAATCCGTGCGTACATGAAGCAGGATTGCGTAGCATGTACGCGACGATTGCTGATGTCGTCTGGTTGACTAAGGCGGAGCCTGTAGAAGTACGTTTCGTAGTGAGTGTCGTGCAGGCACAGACCAGTGTGTTTGGTGTCTTCGACAGTGCTAGAAGCGCAAAGCACGCATATATCGGTAGTTGATTTGCCAATACGGAGCATATAAGTTTGAAATTGTCTATGCCCCATAAAGACCTGCGTGACGTAATAGGTGAGGGGCTCTGTTGCGTCCAACCATAAGGATGCAGGTCCAGTATGCCGGGAAAGCGTCCGAGCGTGGGGTGGTTCTAAAGGCGCGGCAGACCCGCAATGCCACAATGCGTTGGGCGGAGCGCAAGGATTGACGGTTACGAGCCGTCAGGAGAGCTAGGTCTCCTGAGGTGCTAGTTGTAGGTGATTCTGGTCCATCTACCTATGGACCAGAGCTAATGCTGTGTTTCACGGCGAGCCGTCACGAGTAAAGCTAGGTCATTAGCATAGGCAAGAGTCTCGTCTCCGTCGGAAAGTGAAAGCCACAGGACTCCATCATACGCCAAATTCCAAAGAACGACATTGCCTAGAAGAAGGGCGCGACCCGATAAGTATGAGGATATGTTGAGCCGGCGTGATCAGCTCTAAGTAACCCAAAACCGACCATTGAGGGAGAAACTGCGTGGGTTACTGTGCCATTCCATACAAGGGTCCGGCTTCGTTTAAAGAGGATGAAGGTATTTCGTCGGGACGCTTACCGTCGTTCGTGGTAAGTCCAATGGGTTCCGACGTACTTGGAGGGCCTTGCGGCTCCCCGCATCGGCAAAAGTGGGCGTAAGCAAGCGGCGTACCGCGTCTGAGACCAACACAATTCTTGTAGTGGCATCGTCGGGGTTCCTAATAGAGCAATGGATAAGACGGGTGGCCCATTGCTTGCATGCTTTGCAGAGGCTGCCCTTAATGGAGCCATAGGAGAGTCATTGTTGGCCTGATAGATAAGCAAACAAGATCGGCTAGCAGGGACTACTCTAGTTCACTCTAAATATGTGATGTCTTTTGAATGTGGTGAAGTTAAATGAATTTCAACCAAGCTGCTCGTGACTTGGCCTCGCATGAAAGTGAATTTGACCTGTTCGTTTTTATTCATACATAGCTTCATGCAACCGCCTATGTCCTGGATGATACCCGAGGCTTGGCACTCTTTGATTGGCAGTGTATACCTATCAATAATGGTCTTCAATTTGAAGTACAATATGTCGTGGTGTACTCTTTGTACGATTTGAGTTCATTTATTCTTCCTCATTGCTATGCATATGCACAATTTAGGTAACCTGTGTTTTCATCGCACGACCGCGAAAAAAACGTTATATATATATATATATATATATATTTGTTGCATTCTTTTGAGTTTGAAAAAATCTGCGTTCGTGAGTATACCGGCAGTAAAATGCGCATAAAGATAATAAACACAAAATTTGAGAGGCGATTTCGCGAATTCGTTGGAATTGAACAACGAAATTTAAGTCCATAATAAAGGTTCTGAATAGGACGCTCGACAATTAAAGCCAATCACAGGGTTTAGTCGAAGGCCGAGCTCCCACGCAGGTCTCCGCCTAGAAAACGCAATCTACTGGTCATGGTTTATTTGATGTCAAGAACCAACGTTTACCAGTCTCCCGTGTGGAGTCATACTCGAGACTCTTTACATGATAAAGACCCTGTTTTATCTTCTCAGTCGGGTCATTTCCTACTACTTACATGATCGGATGATTTAGTCCCATATGGCTTTTAATATGACTGCAGCGGCGCCGCAAGGGTCTATGCTTGGCCCCCCCGGCAATGAAACATGGCTTACGGTGATCACGTGCTGCGGCTGAGAGATCTTCCCGCCGGAGCCGAGCTCAAGAAGGGCTCACTTTAGCTCTCGCCAAGAGCGAAGCACTCTATATTATATTCATATTCTCGACACGGCAAAGTACCTCGGAGTATTCCTTGACCGGGGTCTCCGAGTTACTCATCACTTACACTGGGCAACTGAAAACATTTCAAACAACTTTGCATCAAAATTGCCAACAACTTCGCATGCCTTATGCCTAACACCTTTGGGCTCCAGAGAAATAAGCGACGTCGTCCGTGGCCGAGTCTCTGGCCTGGCTGTCTAACAACAACCAGCAACCGGAATCTCCTTGGTCAGGCTTAACAGTTTGGTGCCGTCAGCGTGATCATGGTGTACCGGAAGGTGAACGCAGCTGTGGCGCTTCTACTCGATGGAATTGTTCCCGGGTATCTAAAAGCGGAAGAAGGCTTCTATCTGTGGGGAGACTCTATACTCAAGAAGAAAGTCGAGGGGCAACGTAATAACCCATATGGCGGTAGGAGTGGCACGGTCTGAAGAAGGGTGCCTCAACCACCAGTCTAAGGAAGCTTATATCAAACATCAAAATATGGCTAAATCGGCCCTCCCATCCAGGACAGGCCATTGGAAGGGCTTCCAGCTCCACGTGCGTCCACTGGAACGATGGACTCGAGGATCCCTTCAGAATACACGATTCAGAAGTGTCCAGCACAAGCAGAGCATCGCGCCCCCGCAATGTTGTTTAAAATAGATTAACACTAAACACGCTGGGGACGGTCCTGCTCAGCACCTGCAAATTAAAGTAGGAGTCTTTGTTCCAGCGGCTTGATGTGAGGATTTTTTTAAAAAACGTACGCCAAAATCTAGGACAAATAACCGCCACACTATGTGCGCCTCTTGGGCTCCAGAGAAGAAGCTAGTTGCGAGTAGACTCGTACCTCGCCCGATTGCTTGAAGTGATTGCGTATGCAGTTCCCGGTCGGTGGAAGGATGGGCGAGTGAGACGATTGGTTTTTAGTGGGTTGGTGTCCCACATTACGGTTGTAGACGAGCAGTTTTCTGCAGTGGTGTCCGTGTGCGCAAACCGCATTTTCCGGTTCCTCCTCTACATAAAAAAGTGAAGGTTTTTGACACAATGTGACTCAGCTGCCATAGGTTGCCTGTGTGGTCTCAAATATCTTATACATCATCAGCTGGCTCCTGTAATGGCGACTGTGTGTACTTGCTTGCTACACTGACGATTGTATAAAGTCGTTGAAACTCTATACTTTGACTTCTACATGAATGGAGTTGTGATACATTCGGTTAGGTCTGTTGGGTTTGTTACCTTTGATTCGGACTCTGTACCTATTGTGTGTGACGTTACGTATCGCGTTACGTATTTCCGTTCTATTATGTGCACGTGTCCTCCTGTTGGTCGTCATCAAAGCGCAGTCGTCCCGTAAATATATATATAATATATATATATATATATATATATGTATATGATACCCCAGCATTCCAAAACTTGTTTGGATATAAACTTTACATTATATAATGCGCAATTTGCTGCGTAGCGTACATACGTAAACATAGCGTTAAGTTGTGCATTTTAATTTTACTAAACCGGTTGTGCTGTTTAAGTTCATCTGTAGTGGTCTGGAGATTCAGGTAGTTGGCAAAATATCAATCAATGGTCAATACGGCACGCTGTCCGCGGTATATCGTTGGTTTGTATTTGTACAACATATAACACTATTTAAATACTAGTGCGTCTATTACTGTAAGCATTAAGATTGCAGCCACAACAAGCACAACAAGAAAATGGCGCTCATTTCTGATAATAGTGATTTTTAAAATTAAACATTTAATAGTGATAATAGGAAGTAATGATGACTGTTATTGTTACGGCTGTTGTTGCCTTAATGATAATAAGTGTTGCTTTACTCACGCGGCTGAGTGACACGGTCGTGTCACTAGACCGACCCATGGGAGAAAAGGAGATCGACAAAGAAACGTAGAAAATAAGAATGCGTGAAAGATATATATATATATATATATATATAGGGAATAGAGAGAGAGAGAGACAGAGAGCAAAGGATAGGTTTCTTTCGTACTCGACTGGCTCGACGCCCAAACGAGAAGTCAAGGCCGGACCAAACGAAAAACAACCAGCCAGTGACAGCAAGAACTAATGGATGTGCTAATTGGAAGCCCACCATTATTACGTTTGGTCACTGATAAGGTCAGGACAGACCGACAGCGACAACGGAAGCATAGACGGACTGACCCCCGCGAACAGAAAAAGGAGAAAGAAAAATGTAATTGCGCATTTGCTGTGCTACTCTTGCGGTGCCCACCTACTATGGTGCTACTTACGGTACTAACCTTTCCACCACCATTAGCACTGCTGCACGAATACTGCTACTGCTGCTGCTGCTGGTGGTGCTGCTGCTGCAACGAAGATCACATTGGCGGCGTATATGACAAGCGTTCGACGCGCAAATATCCACATTCTGAAATGGAGCCAACAACCGAATATTCGAGCTGTTGACACTCGAGGGATATAGGACGAGGACAGGAAAGGATGTCGATACTGGGTGGAATAGAATCTGGGCTGAAGCGTCGTCGTGTAGGTTTCGAAAGACCCGCACGACCCAAGACCCCGATTCCTCCCCACAGCGCCGGGCGGCGGTGGAACGTGTGGGGCGCAGTCTCTTCGCCAATAATACTCATTCTTGCAGTACGAAAATGGGGCGTTAAGGTAGAATGTAAGCCACTAGCTCATTGCCCTGCCCCCTTTGCCGGAAATTGGATTCTTAGCTTAGCGGTCTCTAATTGCGATTTCGTTCTGCGTTGAAAATAACAGCAATTCGATCTAGAAGGGTCTACTGTATACGGCTACGAGTTTTTGTGCTAAAATGTTTTGCCCTTCTGTAATGTTAGCAGTCTAGTTGCCTGAGTCCCTCAAACTGTTGGGCGGTACATGTAGTTTGCTTGGCTCAAACCGTATAGCATATATATGCTAATATCAGACAGATGGAGAGACAGCGACAGAGATAACGCGCGCCGAAAAGGTTCAATTTTGTAAAACGTCTACCTGACAGTTCATTCATCGTAAAAAAAGCGTCTTTTTATCGCCAAATGTGCCCCTTCCAAAAAAGCCCTAGATACCAGCTATTTAAGCGTTAGCTGTGTCATCGCAGAAACTTCTGAAAAATGTCTATTGGGCGACAGGAATTTGTCCAAGTATTAAATGATATATATATATATATATATATATATATATATATATATATATATATAACAGTAACGCCAGTCCCAAAATACGTGCGTTTGAAATATTGGCCGTATTTAGCTGACAATGTCTAGTTTAGCCCATGTTGGATTCTTAGCTATACGGGTTAGGTGGGTGACATAAGATATTATTGATTTGCGTTCATAATCACAGGTGTACTCCAACATTTTAGTGCAATAAAAAGATTACCTTATTTTTATGATGGCTTTACTTCTACAATTATTTAGTGGCGGCGTTGTTTAGGGGACTAGTGTGCTGGTCATGGTTGTCATCTATCGGGGTGTCGCAGGTTCGATTTCTGTTATTAATTAAATTTTCTTTGAGACATGCTCACTGAGAACAGATAATGAGCCATACCGTTGAGAGTCGACTGTCATTCGTCCACAATGACTGTATGGGGAAACCCTAGATATCTCAACTTGTCCGGCCCATTGTCGGCTCATTGCGTGGTAATAGCACTGACGGTTTGTCAACTTACCAAGCTGTAAACAAAGTGGCTCGCGTAGAATATCAATGGCTTGGTTGCTTGGTGTCATATACAAGACGTTCCTGCGACGTTCTCTAAGGGTCACGTCGCGTCGAGCAAATGTTTTTCATTTTAATTTAAACATCTGAGCAGATACGCTCAAGTCGCTCAAATGACTGACACGAACTTACATTCAGTTCTACTGAAATGGCTCTACGAGTATTAACGGCTTCTTCTGATAAGTTCTAGTATGCTCACTACAGCAGCTATAATAGTTCTACTTGCAGCCACTGGCAAATTCCCATACGCACCACAGATATGTTGGCAAATGGAAAATTTCTACTTCTGGTAGAAAAGCCTCGAAGAAAACGATATGCTCAACTCCCTCCACGTATCAGGCATGTATACCTATTGCGAAGATATGCCACAAGCGGGCTAATTCGTGACGTTGCTGGCCGAGCATGTCGGACGACCCTGTTTGCATCGTGTCGGCTTCCCGACTTGTTCGTTGAAGAGTGCTAAAACACTGCGAAAAGCAAGCCGGCGCTTACGGAACCCGGTGACATCGGGTAGAGCATCGTACGACGAGCAACGTTAAGAGCAGCGGTGTGTGCCTCAATCGGATCTCTGCGCGCTTGGACACTGTCGATTGTTTTCGCCGCATGCTTAGAGGCATGCCTAAGCAACCGACATGGCAAATGGTGCCAACTAGATGAGCTCAGAAATTGCGTGTACCTTGGATGAATGAAAAAAGCATCGGTCGATCGTCCAGACATGCTGAACTAAACAGTGTTATTATAAGGTCTCTTTGGAAAGCCGATATACCATCTGCACTCGAATAGAGAAGTTTAGTGTCCGCTGGCGAAGAAAGACCTGATGGGGTGACCATTGCATTATGGTCACATGAGAAGCTCGTACCTTGGGATGCAACGGTTTCGTTCGCACAACCGCGGTTTCCTATTTACATCACAGCTTAGTTGAGCCGGGGTAAGTAGCAAAGCAAGCGGACGCCAGAAAACGGATTAAATACGCTGGACTGAAAACAAGATATCTTTTTGTGCCTATCGCCATGGAGGCACTAAGATCAATCAGCAAGGGAGCCGAAGTATTTCTTAAAGATTTAGGTAAGCGAATTCAGAAAGTCACGAGCGACCGAAGAGAGGGCCAATTCTTCAGGCAAGCGTTGTCTTTGGCCGTTTGCAGAGGGAACGCGGCATCTATTTTGGGCGCCATGGAGTGAAGTAATCATTTAAAGGATTAGCAATAATACGTTCAGACCTCACAACTTTAACACTGTTTAACGTGTAGTAAACGTATTAAAAAATATATATATACATATATATACCAACATGCTGTTGCTCTAAGCACCCTTTATATAAAAGAGCGACATATGTATTTATTATGAGAATAGTAAATCCATATATATATATACGATGGCCCATATATATATATATAAAGTATATACGAATGGCTGACAATCCCTTCGGATCGGGTCGACTTTGCCTTATAACGTTTGGCAAACGCTTGACTCGAGTCAAGCTTCAGGTGCAAAATAGAGATAGCGATATACTTCGCAGGCTCGCTTTTGTCTGACAGAAAAAAAAACATGCGCTCTAGTCTAGCCCTAGTCCGCCGCCAGTTCGCTAGCCAGCCTCGAACGATTGGATGGATGAAAGCGGAGAACGCCGCCGCGAGTTTGATGTGGTTATGGGCATCGAGGGGGCGCATTTATTGGATTGGCTCTCAACGCGGCGTTTGAGTTTCTGGCACCGCCCACGTTCGGCGGCGGCGGCCCTTCCGTCCGTTCGTTCGCCCGTACGTCGGTTCTCTTGTCCGCGCCTTGGTCTAAGTCTTCTCGTCTGTTTGCTCCTGCGACCGACGATGACGACGCTTCCTCTATAGCCCCGTCCATGCTATGGACGAGGAACCACGACGTAGAAGCCGAGGTAGTTCCTGTAGTGGTGGTAGTAGTAGTAGTAGTAGTAGTACTAGTAGTATTGGTAGTGGTAGTAATAGAAGTCAGAGTGAACTTGCTCAGAAGGTGAAGTTGTTGAGGCGTTGCTTAATATAGCGTCGGTGGTCCTTGCGCAGGTAGCTAGCTCTCTCCTCTTCTTGCACACTCCTGCACACACCTCATCGCATTTTCACGCTAGGTTCTCATGCTGGCTCGTCGGCGGCGGCTTATTCTCACTGCCGCTCTCTCTATCTCTGTCTCTCTCTGCTTCGCTATCCATCTTGCCCACTTTTGCCCGTCGGCGCTTCTATCTCCTCCGCGCCGCGTGGCTTTCCCTTGGTGGCTGCACGCTTCAGACCATCATGAAGACCTTCCATCAGCAGCAGCAGCAGCAGCCTCTTCACCTATATTTGGCCCCCACGAGAAAACACATCCCCACAACGGACTGTTCCGGTTGGGTGCAAAGCGGGGACAGGGGCGGTTAAAGACTGCTATAGGGCTGGGTAGGTAGGCGCGGAGTCAGACAGATAGAGAGAGAGAGAACGAGAGACTAGTCTAAGGATAGACCGTTCTCAATTTGCGTACGACGTTGTTTTTCGACTAAGCAGGTGAGTGTTCCGTGCTGCGGAAAACTGAGGGCAGTGAATAGTGGCGGCCAAGCATCTAAATGACGGCGGGCGGCTACCAAAGACGATGAAGAGCGGGGAGTGGGGGAGAGGGAGAGACGGGAAAACAGACACAGCGGGTTAGATAAACGAGAACGGTTGTTGTTGTTGCTGCTGCTGCTGCTGCTGCTTGGGCTGTTGTTGCTGCCCAGCTCAAACGATTCCCGCTGGCTTCTTCTTTTTTTCAGTTTCGGTGAAGTCACTCAGTTGCTCAATAGAGCATATCTGTCACCGGTGAGGCGAGCGTAGTAGTAGTAGTGGTGGCAGGGGCGCTTGCTCGCTGGCTCGTTCGCTGTACGTGTACATGCCCCCCTCCCCCCCCCCCCCCACGTACGAACAGGTAGGTGCTCAACTGTAGGCGTTGTGACTGTAGGGGGTTTGCATGCGTTCGTGCGTCTGGTGTGTCGGCGCGTCTACACCCTCTCTCTAATGAATCATCAGCGGATGGTCCTCGCTCTAATAGATGATGACGATGCTGAATGAGAGCGATGAAGGCGATGATGAAGAAAGGCAGACAGGGAGAAAGGGAGGAAGGGAGGGAGGGTGGCAAGCATGCAGCGAGTGAAGGCCTTCTTTTTCGGGCCGTCGACTGGCTTTCAGATAGCTAGCTAGCAGCGTAAGGTGGCTTGTCCGGAAGTGCCCGCTTAGCCACGCTGCTCCTGTTGCTTCGAGCGGCGTGGCGCGAAGGGGGCTCATAAGTTTAATCTACGGTCATCTAGTAGTAGTAGTAGTAGTAGTAGTTCAAGTAGAAATTAATAGCACCGATCAAGCAGCGCCACCAGGAGAAGAGTTCGCTAGCGATCGCCGTCGGCTCGTTATGAGCAGCCCGACCGTGCTTGTACCCTCTGTTGCTCTCTTCTGTTCGCTGTGCTCGGGCACGGTCCCGGCTGCCCAGGCCGCTGTCCAGGCTGGCGCTGAGCACCACTCCTGTCTCGACTGTTCTGTTCTTCCCTGTCGTCCTCGCCGACGATCTCTAGCTAGAATAGCGTTATGCATCACCGCCGAGGCGAGCAATGTTCCATACACATACATTTTGCGTAACGTAATAACGTATTAGATAGATACGCTTCTTGAAATTATTAAGCACACATAGGACACTGCAAACGGAGAGGGAGAGGCGACATACATACATACATATCATGCATCAGATATAATTTAAAATCTGCTCATGTGCTGCAAGGCGTTTTTCCGCGCAAATGTTTCGTCATAACGCAGAAAACTATCGCTGCAGATCTTCGTAGGGGTGCCGTCTTATGATCTCAGCAAACATTTATGAACCCAGCACTTAGTAGTCACTTACCAAGCGGCGGCAGCCACACAGCCATCTGCGATTTCAATTATTATATGGAAATCGAAGTAACGAATATAGCTTAACCAAACATTCGTCTGGCTGAGACAACGTGGTGGATATCACGTGTCGGCAGGCCTCAACTGTCTCTCATGTTTTATGATATCTGCTATAATTTCGTGTGAGATACGTGTGCTGATAATTGGTGTAGTTCAATAGACACATACATTCCATTTTAATTATTTGTAATTTCGGATGCCTTTCACTAAACGTTACAAGTACTCTAAAAAAGTTCTAGGCAAGCAATCGCTTTTGGAGCAATTGCTAAGGGACTACAGAGGTGTGCCAAGTACCGTGCAGTGAAATGCACGGTACTGAAGCAAAAATCGTTGCACTACTTCTCCCGCCGAAAGCTTAGAGGTAATATATTGAGAAATATAAAGCATTATGAGGAAATTCTTAGAAACTGTATATTATACTCAATTTGAGTGGACAAACATAATTAAATATACTATGTAATTAAATACAATTATTAGGAATCAACAACCGTGATGACTACAGATGTCTTGTTAGCGCCAATTTACGTACATATACCAACACAGGTATTCCCACGGCGACTACCTAGAAGGTAGGTAAGTGCTACTCACGACGTCCTCCGTTGAGGGCTGCTTATGTCCTGTTTTTCTGCCACGTTTCAACAATTTCCCTAGGTACTTTGGCAGAGCAATAGACGAAGCACTACCAGCTAAATAGAAGCGACTTTACGTCCGACGACTTGCCCGCGTTCCTTCCATGATCGGCAGAAAAGCTTCCCTCTTTGAGCGCACTCCCGGGATGTGCTAGCGCACATTATGTTTATCTCCTTTCCGACCAACCAAGGTAGGGCTCTTCTTGGTGTGCGTGTGACTTCCGGCGTTCCTGGCTTGGCAAAAAGGCTAGCGCACATGAAGGATTTCTCGTCCGGCTTTCAGGGGTCGTTTTGGCATAGTAGTTGCTTGGTCAGGCTTAGTCAATAAGGCGGGAAAAGAAGGCGAGAGCAAAAAAGATCAAGTAGGAGCAAAAAACCAAAAAGGAGAATTTATGATTATGAGCGTGAATGGTTTGACGCTGACCCAATTTGCTAGCAGAGTCTATTCGAGAACGGCCATGTATGGCATTGCCGAACCACACTGTAAAGCTGTTATCATCAGCAAGTGTTTTTGACGTTACTCTCAGATAGCTACATTGTACTTATAGCAAATAGATCTTTTTGATTTACCTAGATCGAGTATCTGCGTATGGGTACAATATATCGTAAACAAACAGCCACCTACCGGTGACTATAGATGGAACGTCTACTAGCTACAGAAAGCTTGCACAATCATATTCCTGTGCTATTTTTCTAAACCTTTTGAGATGTAGATGGAGGGGGGGACAAATTGTCACTATGCTATCCTAACGGGAGTGCCCACCAGCCCGAATTGACAGGCCGGCAGATCCCCCACCCTCCCCCCTATCGAGGTTCGGAATGGGGGTACCACACTACTCCACCGTACCGATTAGACGCGTTCACCTCGCGATTCCGCGTTACACCCCAGAATATACATTCCTCCCGAAGGACGTCTGACCACTCCAGGGCAGGGGTTCCCCGTAAAATACGGGGCCAGAAGGTCCTCTCGACCGGTGGTCTGCGTTCGTGTGGCCACTTCTCACTCATTTTGCCTATTAAGCCAAGGCAGCAGGCGTCCCGGACGGTACCACCGAGTGTCACTCGGGGCGTTAACCGTCCAGCCCGGGGGTCTTCTATGCAGCACAAGCCCCCCGTATTGGCAGTAGCCTTAACAGCCCTCGAATGGGCCACGACAGGATGACAATATAAATTCGTTGACACCCAAATCTATCGTATGCCTTGCCCCCCGGTTAGTTGTTAAAACACGGGAGTGTCAGTTTTGGGAGTTTGTACCGTCTGACTAGCTTACATAGTGGCTCGTGAAGGTCCCCGCAGCGCGCGGAAGTCGCGCACCAGCAGACCAAGCCGGTAAGAGAGTCGTAGGTACTCCCGGGTTTTGGGTTGGCTCTTGGCCGGAATAGCATATCTGCCGGGAGAACCCCTCAGATCACATATTCCGTTTACCGGCGGTCGCCACGAGGAGGCGTCCAACCCGTGTAACTATAACTCACGTCTCTGTGCCCCGGGGGCGTCATTTTGGTTCCCTTACGAGGCATTTGGCAACCATTAGAGAGTCTGGAATATTAGGACAGAGTGGCCTTTCCCCCCTCGTACCCCCGACCACCCCACTTGGATGATCAGGTCCGGTTGAGGAGTCAGGACTTATACCCCTGAAAATGCGCGTAACTTGAGAACCAGATGACGTGCAATGCCCCAGTACGCCGCACCACTATTGGCGTCTTTAGGAGCACAAATAAGAGAGTCATAGTTACTCCCGCCATAGTTACTCCCGGGGGCGGACGCATGGCTCCACGCCATACCATGTGCTCGGATTGGGACGCTCTTAGATGACGAGTCGGTGAGGATCGCGGTCGGAGTTCGTTTGGGGACAGACCTTGTGCACGCTCAAACCTGCGCCTGTGGAGACGTCGTCCAGCCGAACGGACGCTACGGGCTATCCTGTATCGTCAGCGCAGGTAGGCAAGCCAGACACCAAGTCTTAAACAAAACTTTTAGCAGAGCTTTACGCTCTAGTGGCCCACCGTGCATCCTAGAACCCGTCAGACTAGACAGGGAAGGCGAGAAGAGATCTGACGGTCTGACCTTAACACCGTTTGAGAACGGTTGCATGCTGGTTTGGGACACGACAATCACTGACTCATTAGCCCCTTTAATGGTTAGTGCTGGCGCGGCCCGGGCCGGATATGCTTCAGCTCTCGCCGAGGCAGGCAAGGTGAGAAAGTACCAGAACATCGCGTACCCGTACGGGTTCTACCCACTTGCCTTCAAAACACTTGGCGGGCCGGGCCCGCCCACTCGCGGTTTGCTACAGAAGGTCGCGAAGCAAATAGTTCTAGTCAGCGGTGATAGGCGAGCGGACGATTTTTTCAGACAGCGCCTGTCGCTGAATGTGCAACGGGGCAACGCAGCCTTGATCCGGGGAATCCTCCAGAGATGGTTGGGTTCTACATTGGATCCTGCGTTAATGTGCACACGTTCGCGGGGACCCAATTGTATTGTTCCCATGTTGGTGATTGATTACAATGATCAAAATTGGCAAACTATTATATAAATATATATATATATATATATATATATATATATGAGAAGGCCTATTCCCAGACGAAGTCCGACGGCAATCCTCACCGACTTGTCATCTAACAGGGTCCCGACCCGGGCACAGGGAATGGCGTGGAGCCATGCTCCCGCCCTCTTGGAAAAGACAGCGCGCAGGCCGGCCTTATTGGCGTCCATCGCGCATCCCGCAATGAAGTATTCGACCCTTTACTCATATAGAGTGGTTGACCATTCTTTCCGGTGTCCAGCTTCCTGCGGGCTTGTGGCCGCACAGGGCAACTGTTCTACGACGGCTTGTTTCCAATCGGGCTTCCAAGTCTGCGAGAGCGGCCGAATCGAGGAGAGTAGTAGCCTGTTGCATAGACCTATGGAGAGAAGCTGCCAGAACTATTTCAGATAGAGCAATCGCATCTGGTCACCCCAAAGAACGGGGAGTAAAGCTTGTTGGCGTGCACCCGTGGATAGGCTGAGGTTCAGCAACGCCTCTACTGTACGCTGTCGTTAAGTCGTTCAAGAAGTCCTGAAGCCAGTGAACAGTCTGCACCTCGAAACAAGTGGTTAAGACGTAGCGCCAAAAACGAGAATCTCAGAGGAAAAAGGTCTCGGTGAGAACCTACCAAGTGAATCGCATCTTCTAGCTTGGCCAACCACCTCTCGAGGGCAGCCGGAACTCCTAGCGGGAATAGGGGTATGCCCAGCAACTCTAAATCCGTGCCGACAATCTTGCACCCTGGGAGAGCCTCCAGCACATCAGAGTCCGCAGCACCTCCTACAGCATGGACTTCACATTTCGCAGGGTTTAGAGCCAGGCCACTCCGTTTAGCAAACTCGATGATTATGTGGATATCCCAAAGAACTGCATCGAGGGCGCCCACCCAGTACACCGTCACCTAAGGTGGACATCTAACCGCGGACCCAGCAGATTGCCCTGCTGTACCCCAGTCTGCGACATTACGACATCATGCTGCAGAAGAAGGCAGGATGGCTCCTTTGCCTTGGCTCTGCCTTGTTCTCTGGGCTGACCCCCTCAATTCTGGCGGTAAAGGAGGTGACAGCCGGGCAAGCAGCCGATAACTGGCACCCTCCTAGGCTTGACACACGCAGTAGCGTATTAACACTATTTAAGTTGTTTACCAAGACCCCAATTGACTAGGTATCACCAACAATTTTACAGTCTGGTGACACTGCGTAGATCTCCTTAAAGATTGTACGCATTAAACCTTCAGAAAATGACATAGCGTCCGACTCGACGGTTTGTTGTCTTTGAAAGGTTACCTTGAACAAGTTAATCGTCCCGGCTTCGATGTCACGCCGAAGCTCATTAAACTGTCGTTGCTCGCGTGAAATAGTGGCCTTCTCCTTCCGCGGACCCACTTTTGTAAAACCTTCGGAGTCCACAAGCTCGTGTGGTTCGCTTGATGTCTCTTTGATACCAGCCTGCGCCGCTTGCAGCCAACGCGATCACGTGGTAACACATTACTGCCGTCGTCGTTGCCAGTAACAGTTTAGTCTATCTCACCGTCGTGCATAGGCAATGCAGGCGCCTCTGTTGTATTACCAGCTACCATCGTATTATTCTTAACACACGCGGTAACCGCCCTCAGCCATGATATATCTAGCGAATCAGGTGGCTTACACTGACCAGTAATCACCAATTTCGGCGCACCTATGCCGCGTCAAGTGTCAAAACATAAAACACACTACCGCACTAAAAAAGAATATACAAAAAAACAAAAACAAAAATATACGCCACAGACTCGGAAATTGAACTCGATCCTGCTAAGTGGTAGTCGGTGACACTAGAATTAGTGTCACACCACAAGGCTACGGCGACCTGCTGTGTCGAGTCAATCCGTAAGCTACAACGTCTTGCGCCGAACGTAGATCCGCGGCGACGCTAGCAAATCGAACACAGTCAGAGAGCCTGAAAGAGATCGGATCCCTCAGACACGCGACCCACCTAATTTCCAGTCCACTGTTGACCAAAAATTCGAGTACCCGGCACACACACATTCGTTGGTACAATGATCACTATCGAGATCGAAGTCGAACCTCACAAAACAGTCAGTTTTATGGGAGCCGACAAAAACACGACTACACTCTGCCGAATCAAACCGGCAAAAAAATATGTATATTTATGTATAGGAACGTCATGAGTGTTTTAACAGTCTATATGGCATTAGATTCCCTTTTCATGATTTAGCTAACCCCAAAACCCGTTTCATGATTAAAACTTAAGTCTATTCAGTAACTGTAGATCTGCCTCGCCTAATTTCTTCCGTATGAGTGATATACCGAATGTTGCAATTAATCCTACTGTAACTTAAAAAGAGTGGACGCAGCCTGTATTGACAGCACTTGCAGGTTTCATTGCCGCTGCCGCTCGATTTGCATTTCCCACTCGGCTCTCTATATAGTTTCGGAAACAATTATCTCTATATGCTGTAATTTGACGTTATAGTGACCCCCAGTAATTGGATTTACAAAATGTACTTTGTTGCCCCTAGTTCGGAGAACGTCGTTTTTGCCATTTAAATAGACTTCTGCTATATATCGCAATATGCCATCCATCTACATTTAAGTACTTGTCCACTTTCAAAGCCGCCTCTAACTCAACCGGTCAAGTAGCCCTCTCAATAGTACCGAAAAGGGACGGGCTTAGTCCGTCGGCCTGTGGTCTGCGACACTCTTCCAACAATCCCGTTACCAGTGTTGATGGGTACTGTACTCTCCGTAAAAACAGCCTAAAGAACTTAACAATTGGTAAGAAACCCCTGTCATGGGTAACTTCTTGTTAATTTTGCTTCTGGGCGCTAGGCCAAAGACGGCCTTGACATCTATAAATACATCGAGATGAGAGCTATAAATATAACGGTCTCCTCGGTTTGGATATGTTTCCCCAAATCTCTGCTAGCAAATGACGCACGGACAAACGAGTCCCATTTCCCCTTCTAAACTCGTGTTTTATTTTTTAAGGAAGTATTTGAGTCTATTTAAAAAAATTTCTCGAGAATATCCTAAAGAGGCAACTCTTAAGTGTTTTTTCCTCGAGGCTTCCAGCTCTGCGTTTCCCTTTGACATAGAAAAAAGGTATCACTTTGTACACACTTTAAGCATTTGCCCATATTTCAGACATTTATCAAATCGAATTTACCAGCATGGTGCACAATTTAATCTAAACAGTGCCAACCTTTAGATTAAATGTTCCTGTCTTATCCTATTGTTTCAATGTATTCCTATGGGTAGTTTTACTCTTTTTTGTCAATGTGTTTAAATATACTCTAAATACACTGTTTTTTGTTTCTTTAATGCGTTTTAATGATTTTTCATAATAGGACTGGAAAGCACACTTTTATGCACTATCGCGCTGGTGCTCTTTTAGCCGAATAAGCCAGCGTTAAGGAATATTGCATCGAGCATGGGCATGTGTCCTGCCGGGAGTAAACGCGCCAATTATTGTGCTGGAGCCGTAAGTCATGATCTCTATTCCAATCGCCCGACATCCTGTCTCCTCGTTATTGTGTAGAACTAATTGTGTTTCTCATAGCACGGCTTAAGGCTATCTTGGCGAAGACCGGTCGATATCGTGACATCTAATTTTGTTATACCTTTCACAAGTAGCCATGTCTTTGGTTTTCGGGTCTCACTTCGGCCTGAAGCAAGTTTCTGTCGAATAGCTATAAAGGAATTCGAAAAGGCTCAGGTCAGTCGATAGTAACAGTTCGACCTGATTTCCTACATCACCGTGTTTTTAGCAGCTGTCACTTCTCTAGGCGGACGCCGCTGTTTCAATTCGACGAATTATTTTCTAAAGATAGAAGCAGACTTTGTCGGACTACTATTTTGGCCAACCAGATATGAGCTCATTTCATCATCCAATTAAAACGGTATTGAGTATTTTCTAACAGGAAGGACTGAGGATGCTTTCCAGATCGTACGTCCGACTACAATACGCTAAACAAGCAACGCTTAGTAGTATATTTTCACATTTAGCCTAGTTATCTTTATTGCGTCGTTTCTGCTGTTAGTTTGCAAGTCCAGCTCATTCATACGCTTTGCAAAGGTCTTTCAACAATTTTACTGCCCAAACAGACCATTGTTTACGACGACCGCGACTTCGACGTGTTTACTGCCCCTCGCGCATAACAAATATCCAACATGGGTGTTTACAAACTTGTTTGAAAATGGCCTTGAAAGTATGGACGCAGTGCGCGGACCCCAGCTCGGACAACGACCGACGACAGTCTTTTAAGGTCTTTGTAGAAATCATCTGCAGGGAAATCCAACTGCTGCATTGAGTTTGGGTACGTTTGACACCAACAGCATATACTTAGCTTGACGAGGAAGCAAGTGTTTCTTCTTTATTTTGTGACGACCATAACACAACCTTCATAAAACGTATATATCATAGACTTAGGGGTTTTGGTGGCACGGGTTCTGGTGATGCTAATCCGATCAGTAGATAAAACAAAAAATGTACACGCTTGTTTCAACTAATCCGTTTTAACTACCAAATTTTCTGAACGGCACCGACGGGCGCGATCGCCAGAAAGTAGTAGTTCTATTTTGTTGTACACAAATGGCGTCTCTTTTACGAATACTATCTGTTAGCCGATTGGCACCGTGCAACTACAAAAATGCTATAAGCGTTGTAGCAGGGAAAGTGAGATAATGAAAATGATACTAATACAAATAGGTCAAACGCAAAACTTCTGGGTGCAAACTTTTTAAAGGAGATGTACGCTAGACATGAAATATGTCTTCAATTGCCGAGGACTTGCAGTCAGGAGAGTCAATAAAGCTATTTCACTGTAGAAGATCGGTTAAGCAAAGTATACGCTTTTGCTATTGAATAAACTTCTCTGTTTTGGCAAATCCTGTTTTGCTGTAGGCAGAACATTGCAATTAGCCATATATGTATATTTATTCGATGATCTTGGTATTTGACACAAAGATCGACACAACGCGCCGCGCTAGAAGGAGACAAATTTGTTTTATGACAGTCCTGACAAAAGTTACGATGCGCAAACAGTATGAGTGCAAGCCGCTTCAAGCGGCTACGACTAGAACGGTGAGTTCGTCGCTCGCTGGCAGCGGCAGATCCTAGGATGGATGCAGTGTTTCCGCACTAGATCTTTATAGATGTTCTCTGCAGCAGAAGTGCCTGACTGTCTCTTCGCCGGTTGCGACAGATATTCGGATGCCAAACTCCGTAGGAAAGCTACGGGTATTCGTTTACATCAGGCTCAGCGTCTCGAACGCCGCTGACTAAACAATGTAGTTCTTGATACCTAATAAGCTTTCTGTCGTCGGCAAGGCGAGCCACGGTTCCTGCCTTTCTGGTTGACTAGCCAATATACAATCTCTAGCTAAAGTGCAAGATACAGCAACCTCGTACACCAAACATTTGCCTGTACACCACGTGACCAATGTAGTATGTCGGGTTACTGATCGATAAACCCACCCTGTACTGTTGAGATGTGCGTACTTTGTAGCGCTCTATCAGACAGCGCTATGAGACATATGGATCTACCTTTTTAGACCGAGATGTAGGGACGGACTTACGGTAAGTCATTGAGGTAGCATCGAAACCATCTGTAAAAGTAGTTGTGCACTGAGAACAATAAGCTGCACAACATGAATCTGCCATTCGGGGTGGAGAAGGTGTGCGAGCCGTGGCAGCCTGCTCTAGAGGGCTACCGGTTTCATCACTGCTGCCACAATGACTGTTAGGGAAACTTTAACAAATATATATATATATATATGTCAATATCAATATGAATGGCCCCCCTGTGCACTGAAGACATGCTATTTGCAATTCCAAGTCCGTGGGGGTCGGATGATGGTCTAGAGTTAAAAATGACCTCCTTAATAATAACTGCTTTTAATCCTAGGTCCTATGCTCACATTCAAAGAAACAAGCTCAGGGCTCAATCATGTCTACTATAAGCACTGTATCAAGTCGCTCTCGCTCTTAGCGGAAACTCTTTGTAATTTTTCGAATGAAATTCCAAAGAATGCCTAAAGTTTTACTTGAAGCTAGGCTTTTTCTCCTGTTTGAGGGAGGGCAGGTGATGACAAACAGGATCCAAATCTCTGCTGTCAAGCACGGCCAGAGCGCTTATTAACTGAGATTTTCTGCAAGTAGGCTAGTTAGTGGATTTTTCACGTAGCTAAGCAGGACTTTCAATCGAAACAATTCGGCATTAAGAGATGTCAAAGTACTCATAATGCAATCCACGCTCTTTATTTGGAAATCGAGCGAGCTGTGGCACAAGTCATCATTATGCATGATCTGTATGCAAATCTTTATTGACTGCGGCAGGCCCTTTAGCTTGTCGTGATCTGCTGGCCGAATGATTTGAACCATGCGTCATGACTTTTTTTGGTTGAAGGTAAGGCGTGGTGCATTGGAGAGCATTAAGCAAATTGTGGGCGTTCCGCAGAGGAACCCGCTAAGCTGCCGCCTCTCTGGTGAAGATATGCTTTTAAGGGGCTTGAGAAATACCAGGAAGACCCAACGATAAAATTGCCAATCGCGTTGTACGTTGGAGTTTGCTAACTTTTTCCCCAAAATTGGCGTTTGCGTTGTTTGCACGAGAACGACGTGCATGGCGTCCAATACCCTACAGATGGTTTGTTAGGAAGTGGGAACCTAGATTCGACCGGGCAGACCGGGCAGGCGCTAGGTCGTGTGTTAGACGTATTCAGTGCTTTACGCCGTTGCTCTCGCCTCACTATGGACCGTCGCCACGCATCCACAAGGATCACAGTACATGGTTACTAGTATGTATAATAAAACGCCGCCTTTTCCGAAGGGAGTACAAGCTGTATGTACATCTGCCGGTTCTGCCTGCCGCGGTCAAATACCTAGTAGTGGAATGCGCACGACTGAAGCAGAAATAGTTGCACTACAAGACCTTTTGCTTAAAAGTGTATAGTAGGCTAAATGTAATGTGAATAATTACATATGTATACGTATGCCATTTTTGTTAGTAATGTATTACCTTGTATAGGATGCCTTGCATGGAACACGAACGAATGTGACGTTTTTGTCACCTAAATAATGAGTTAAACATTCAGCGTATATATATATATATATATATATATATATATATATATATATATATATACATATACAGGATCTTCCATAAATGTATGCACTTATTTTAAGATTTGGTAGAACTCGGTAAGAAAATAAGTTCGGCGGATGAGACTGCATAATCTGAATGACACCAGATGCAAGCTAGCAAAATGCGAATATCCTGTTTTGTTTAAGATATCTAAATTAGGATTATTTCGAGAACATGTTTTATAACAATGAAAAGCATGTTTGATCTAAGACAATTGTTTAGTTGAATGCTTATTTTAATTGTTAAATGTACTTTATTTAGTCGTGTGAGTTACCTCCAGGTGCCCTATTAACTTTGAAGTCGCCATGCGACTCGGCATTGATCCAACAAACTCATCATCTAATTGCTGTGGGTTAATGTTCCACCCCTTGCATTTAGCAGTTATGAGCTCCGGATGTGTTGCTAGAGCTAAAGTTCTGGCTCTTACTCGTCGTCGTCGTCGTTTCAGCCTAGCCTCTCTCGCACATGAGCGGTGCGCGGCCTGGCACGGAGCGGTGTGCACGAAGATGAAATTATCACCACCAGCCCTTGCATAACCCTTGCACCACGTAGGGTGTGAGAATCTCATCAGCGTGGCGCCGTTGGGCAACTAAACCTCTTCTTTCTTGAGGATCGTGGACTTTACGTGGACCTCGACGAGTTCGGTCGCGCTGCCTGCCCTGATATTGTGCCCCAAACCATGATTGAACCACCGCCGTAACTCGCGCCCTACAATGCAAGGTTGCGCAACCCGCTATCCTCATCGCTCCCTTTCCCTTCTATCGTTGCCGTAGAGAGGCAACCTGGTCTCATCCGAGAATGGAGCGCCCCGTGTCATTGGTCAACGGTCAAATTTTTATAATCTTGCGCAAACTTGCATCGTGCTTGTCAGCGAGCTGTGGTTGATGGTAGACGCACAGCGGCCCTGTGGGGCCTACCATCAATGATATGCAGTCCTTGCCTCACAGTATGCGATCTAACAACTGCTCAGAGAGCAGTCTGCAGATCTGTTGGCTTAATCGGACAGTAGTCAATCGGCGATTTCATTAAATATACATCAAAATGACGCGGCCAATGAAGTTCTAGCTCGAGCCCTGCTCTACCCGGAAGAATCTGCAAACGATATATTGGTTTATATTCACTTGACGAGCTACTCTGCCAAGCTAAAGAAAAGCAGAGAGATGGGTAGCTTTCCCTGACGTTTGTATCCATCTCGAATCTAGAAATTGCTGTTTACCCTTTCAGATAGAACAATGTTATCTAACGGCTGACTGATAAGAAACATTTGACTAAACACTTCGTTATGCGTTTGACACGAGACATTTGCGAGGCGAGTAGACGTGACTAAGCCGAGATCGCATATCGGAAGCGGTTTTGCAGTTCATTACCTTATAAAGTTAAGAGGACTTGAACGTACCGCTTCAACACTATGGTGTTGTCTTAAAACGAATTTAATTGTGTGTTTCGAATGTCACAGACATGCTTAATTTGTCAATTATATTGTGAGTACAAAACATGTCTTGTATGTCATGTTTTGTTTATGGGCACTTTGTGATCCCAAAGTTAACACAGTAAATTGAGTGAGAGATGCTACAATTTAGGTTTGTTCGAAAGTGTATATATATATATATATATATATATATATATATATATATATATATATGTATATATATATATATACATACGTGCGTTAAATTACCAGCACTTCACAGCTTAAAATCAGTAGATGTAATATCTGCCTGTTGTCACAGCTAACAAACAGGTGTCTAGCGGCCATCTTAGGATACTGACCCGTGGGAGAGCAGGGCATCTCCATACAGGAGGAAGAAAGAGCTAGCGGGCCAAACAACCGACTGACTAACCAGAAAACGCACGCACGCCGATCACCTGTGCTACGGTGTCGCAAGATAAACCTGTTTCAGTTTAACTGAAGGTCTGTCTGCACCTTTGGCGAAGCCTGCGTGTTCGGCGCCGACTGTAAATGCAACGACGCGTGCGCCCGAGAGACAAAAAAATAGAGAGCCAAAGAGAAACACAGACAAGGCGGAGATATACATGTGTATGTATTTGATGGTGGACTACGTTGTCAAATTGACTAGGGGTCCCTTTCCGTTGATCCTGACACATCCTGACTTCTTCTTCTTGTTGCCGTATGCTTGTTGTTGCCGTATGCTTGTTGTTGTTGTTTTTCTTGTTGTTGTTGTTGTTGTTGTTGTTGTTGTTGTTGTTGTTGTTGTTGTTGTTGTTGTTGTTGTTGTTGTTGTTGTTGTTGTTGTTGTTGTTGTTGTTGTTGTTGTTATTGTTATTGTTGCTGTTGTTGTTGTTGTTGTTGTTATTGTTATTGTTATTGTTGTTGTTGATGTTGTTGTTGTTATTGTTGTGTTTGTTGTTGTTGTTGATGTTGTTGTTGTTGTTGTTTCAGTGCTCTTTCTTTCGTTCCATTTCCTCTCACCCTATTCCTTCTTCTGTTCGCGCGTTCTTTCTTGTTGCCATTGTTTCTTCTTCTCTTCCTCAGCAAATGGATGTCGGCAGTCGTTGGAGCGTCGAAGACGGCGGCATCGGTTCGACGCGAATGGGCGTCGGTGTTGCTACAGTATGACGGCAAGCTTACTTGGAAGGAAGCGCGGGGGGGCGGGGGAGGAGGGGAGATGAGGTTTGTGTTTCGACACCCTAGAAGAGGAGTATGAGCCTGACACGGAAATGCCGGAGTTTGGGGGTTTAGGCGTTTAGGAGGTCAGCGAGGTAGGGGGTAATCATCAAGCATGAAGTTGCGTTGCTGTGTGTGTGTGCTGGTGTGCGAGCTAACGGGGAACAGAAAGGCCGACACATAGAGATATACTTTTAGAGAATCAGAGAGAGAAAGAGAGAGCAAGGGCGAGAGAGGAAGGACACGCAAGAAGTGAGAGGAGGATATGCCTTCGAGACGAAAGTCCTACGACGCTTGTACTCTTGGGGTCAACAGCTGTTATCGGACGGCTCGTCCTCTGCCCGACCGCCTGCTCGCCTATAACACACAGACAGACAGACCGAGAGACCGACCAACGGCCTCAAACGTCAAGGAGTTCCGCTCGTTTCACACACGAAAGTGCCTACTTATGTTTCCGGTACACGGAACCCCGCTCGTTCTATGCCTGCGCGCACTGGTCAGCGGGACTTGCTGTGTTTGCGGCATGTAGGTGATTGTGAGTCGTGGGGTCGATGGGTGGATGGGTGGCGTTCTTTTCCTATGTTGAGTGCGCACATGTTGAGTCTTCGACTGTGCCCAGACGTAATTATCGACACGAGCGGGCGGCGTATCTGCCCACATACAACGGACACACTACCTGCTACAGCAAGTAGTCCTTCTGCCTACATATCTCTCTGTTTGTTTGTCCAGCGTCGTACATCTGTCCTATACGACTGGTATAGGCCATATATTGGCATATGTTGTGCTATTCTATAAGCACGTATATAGTGGTATTGTATACACACGTATCCGCTTAGACTCGGCTCGACAGTGTGTAACAATCTTCCGGGGAAGACGGTGGAGGTAAAAATTGGCGACCCCACTTCTCCACCACGAAAGCCAACTACGGGAGACGACTAGAGCTGAAGGAGGAGCCAGACGGACTCTTCTGTACATCCACACGTCAAAGCACGTGTGGATCTCTTCAAGCTATCAAGCACGTGTGAGCTCTTGGCTCTTGGATCCCGGATCTGTTGGACTTATTTTCGATGAATTGCCTACCGCATACATATTAGACGCGATGTGTTTCTACAACAAGGTTCGGTGTTCTTTCGTCAATCTTCGTACATTTATTGTGGCGGCTTTAAAGAGTACGTGGTTCAGTGAACGTGTATCTTATGAAAATAAATGTACTTGTGTAGAGAAAATAGTGAGACGATTAAGATAAGATTGACAGAGTTTGTTGCATCTTAGATAGATTACACGATATATTTGCAAGTGTATGCATTCAATTGCTAGTGTTTATGGAAAAGTAACAGCGCATTGCGTGGCTGATATTTTCTACTAGAAAAAAATACAAGTTTATTTAAAGGACAAAGCATGGTTTATTACCACCCAGGTTGAGTAAATTATCTATATAATATTCATGATTTATTCACCATAGAATTGGTAGTTACAGTCACAATACAACAGTGTGGTCTGACATTATATAATCAACTCTGGCTGTTAGGGAGGTTCCAACAATTTTCTTACATACAAGCATGTGGTACCGCCCAATATCGGGCTGTCCACAAAAACTACATACGCATTCTTCAATGGTAAAACAATTTGGCTTCATGCACATAAAATGGTGGTATCCGTGCTATGTCGTTCGGCACACAATTGTGCGATTCCGTTGACGGCTTCCTTTCCATTTATCAAAACAAAATGCTGGGCCATCAGTGTAGTTTTCAATGGCAAACTGTATGTTTCTTGATTCTTTGAATGTTCGGTAGGAGTCCAATGCTTCTGTGTTGAACGGGACCTTGCTGAGAGAGACCAAATATTCCGTGAGTGTTCTCTCTCCGCACAGTTCTAAGCTTAATGTGGCAGATGCGTTTTCAGGCAGTCCCAATATACGTTTGACAAAGCGTAAATTATAAATATGTACATCAGTCACAACTAGTGGTTCTTCTACATCACCGGTTCTTCTCTCATCTTGCGCGTTTTGCTATTGACTGTACTGCTGAACATGCTGCGGCGTTGTATCTATCCCAATGGCCTATGCATCTTGCGCACCTTTAATACTCCTGAGGATCGTAGAATTCTTGCGTGCTGCATGTGATGGAATCCGTGGGCTGCAAACGCCGTAGTTAGATGTCTACTCTTATATCCGGCTGCTCGCCAGGTCTTACTTCCCATTGCTACCGTCGTGTATATTTTTATGTCGATGTTCTTTAGTTTCTCCGCCCACTTCCTAGTTTAGGCCACACACGCCGTCGTCTTAGATAAACCCTATCATACTTGTAATGCCTGTGTCATAAGAAGAACTATTTAAATGAAATAACGTCTCTTGCAAGATGATCAAAGTCACAAAAAGTGTAAGTTTTTCAAGCAGTTCGCCACACAAATGGGTGATTGATAACGTTAACTTAAGCAATTTTCAGGACGTGAATGACGTTCCGCTGCGCCTCAGGGTACGTGGGCTTGCGTTAAAAAATAGATAAAATGCCCATTGTTAGAGAGTAACTTTATGACATAGGTAACGGACGCTAAAGTAACAACTACTGGAATGCTGCATTTCTGTGCGATCCGTTTAGCGAATTTGTTCTGCACGCATTTCAATAAAAGGACATAGTTTTTGTGAAAAAGGGCCCATATGGTACACGGCTTTGAGCAATACCAGAGCATAATACATACATAATACATACAAGTTGTCATATTTGATCATGAACATTCTGAGTGTAAGGTTACTCGGCTATATACTGATTCGGTTACGTGAGTTGTAAATTTCATTAGATGATCAAACGTGATACAGCTCTTCTCAACAGTTTAGTCATTGTGGGTTCCAAGCAATGCGTCTTCGTTTTGGGTAAATAAAGAACAAGTTAGCCTCGTTTTAGCCTAAACCCCCCGTATAAGATAACATACGCGTCGATAATTGGTGCATTGCCTACGGGCAAGGGACTCTCCTTTCCGTTGTAGCCGAATCAAGTCGACGTCAAAAATGATATCTACAGCTAATGGACTTAAATAAATTCTAATATATTAAGATTACATTGTACCAAACGCTGAACCTCTGAAGTTGACATATTTACATGTTTGTAAAGCCTAAATCTTATCTAAGAAGATTAACACAAAACGTTCTAGTTAATTGCAACGATGCGAGCGTCTGTCTGCCATACAAATTGATAAATAGTTAGAAGATGGGATAATATTTTACTGTCTTCAACACCCAGGCCCCTTAAGCCAATTGCATTCTTCTTTCTTTTCAATCATCTTCTAAGACATGTCGTGGGTATTGCAGAATAAGTAATTTTTTTTCTTTTAAATTTAATAAAACAACATAAACCACAGTGAGTTATGACAATAAGCGTTTTGTCTAGAAACCAGGAAACTTTTTGCCTTCGAGTTTCCACCTGCAAGGCCAAATGTATGCAGAACGGTGGAATACTCACAATAAAGCTAAGCACGAGAAGCGACAACGATAATTCATATGCTCGTGTGCAACATTTTCGGTCCGACTCGGAGGTTGCATTAAGTGCTTGTGAGTGCTTTATCTACCTAAGCGCTGACTGGCGTTCGAGGAGATTGTGAAGTGGATTCTTTGTTTACAAGCTGCCATTAGTGCATTAACCAAACGCTATAGCAGATTAATTCCCGAACTAGCTAGAGTAGGTTCTGTTGTATTCTGTTGTGAACTTCTGATGCTGCATTCTCCTGCCGGAGAAAGGCCAATTAAGTCCGTACGAGAGTAAGCATGGCAGCGTTTTCGTGTCAGAGGCGTAGTTTAGTTCAGTACGAGTGCTCACAGAGATGTTTGTCGTCGACTTAAATAATGATCTCATGCCTATGGGTTCTAAGTAAAGACAGTTAGGGCCCACTTAGCGTTTTACCATCATATCTGCGGTGAACCATTAATACGGCACAACGAAACATATGCATCGGCCTACCAAAGATTTACTGCTCACAATGACGCCACATGCTCTTGTATAATATGGCCATCATTAACACGACGGCCCGGAAAAGTCGCTGCAATACATGTCGACCTGGAAATTGAGGACCGCGCCTTTGATCCTGGCCAGGCTAGCGAACACGTACGTGTAAAGTGTGCTAGACTTTTTCTGCATAAATAGATGTATATAATTTTGGCATTGAATCTGCATGATGCGTTATGCCCACACAGCTCATTTTGATATAGCCATTGAAAAACAATAATATATATATATATATATATATATATATATATATATATATATATGCATACGTCGGTATATCGCTAATTATTGCACTGTCCCTGTACATGTGGGCCACTTATCGAGTTCTTCCTCATTGTGTCACGTCGTAACTCTTCGTCCAAGAAGCGCCACCTAACCTTGTAGAAATTTGCCGAAATTCATCAGCTGTTTCTTCTCTCACGCCCTTCATCTCGGTCACTCCCTTCGGGCCGCTCTCTATCTGCTCATCTTCTTTGTCTTTGACAGTGCGGATTGTGCACTACAATGTCGACGCGATATGGAGCATAGGTCCCCTCGCTCCCGTAAGAACAGCAGCAGAGCGATAGTTGTTCAGGACGCTGGCCAGTCACGCGCTGGAGTCGAGGGGCGATCATTACTTCGAGCAATTACTTTAAGTGTTTTTCTCGTCTCTGTAAAGGGTATATTTTTCGTTTCATTCTTGCTAAAGACAGATATAGCAAACTTAGCTGCAGAAGTCGTACTCGTAGTACCAGCCGAAGCAGCAGCACCAGCACCAGCAAACTAGCTAAAAAGAAGGAGACAACGCTGGAGAGGGACAGCGGGGATCGAAGGAAGGGCAAGGAGAACAAAAGCGGATTGGCGGAAAAAACTGAGTAGCAATTTAAAGCACCAGAGAAGTGGTTCTTGCACTACCGTTACTGCTGAAAGTACGTTTTTCATTATTTTTTTTTGGCTGACACTTAGCCAATATTTAACGTCTACGGGACTGCTTTTTGCATTGCTTCATAGACGGACGCCCATAAATACAAATGTGCAATGATGGGGCTCGAACCCGCACACCTATGTGTCTCCTCCGGCACCACGCCACCGGGCTCGACACTGCTGGAAATAGTGTTGCTGCTACTACTGCTGCTACAATTAAGGCCGTGGTCGTGAACACAACTGCCCGCACCATGATTGTCCAACCAACACCAACCAATGTCCAAGACCCTTTTTGCTGGTATTTGCTAGTCATCCAGCCAGCGAGCCGGCCGGCCGAAGTAAGTCTGCTGCTCTGAGTTCTGGTCTGCTAGAAGCGGATTTGGGCGTCTCCCCCTTAGCCCTTAGAACCCGCACAGTTATATCCCTTTGAATTCGCTTACATCAATTCCCACATACGCAGTGCTCCCCGCCACACCACGTCACTACGTGGTGTCGTTGTTGTTGTTTTGGCTGTTGTTGTTGTCGTCGTGGTCGTTGTTGTTGCCACTACCGTTGTCGTTCCTCCGGCGTTTCACGGCGACAGGAACAACCACGCACATTGACACATATATGGGCAACCCTGCTTGGAACTAAGCCGCGGCTTCCCAGGCTGCTGTCCTGCTCACCCCCCCCCCCCCCCCCCCAGTCGAGCCCCAGTCGAATAATACGGTTGGCTCTTCTGTATTGCCCTTCGTTTGACGGCAAAGCAACTCGCGGTCTCGTCTGCCTTATAAGAGGGCAAGCGGCCAGAGCAGGAATGCACTTGTGCAGCCGCGTCTGCTCATATTCCGACGGCCGGGTGGAGAAACCTCCGCTAGCGGTGCTAGACAGCAGCGGCGGGATGCAGATGCCCACGGCCACGGTTTTCCGGCGCTGGCTTCTAGACGAAATGGCTTGCATCTTACGGGTGCAGTTCCGGTTGCTCTGTTTTCTCGCCTCGTCTTTTGCCGTCTCTAGCCTTTGCCCATTTACTCTGTGAGACCGTCTCTGACTATGAAGACATGGCATCATCGTGGCAGATATTGGTGTCATTGTATTATGCCATTTACTGCTCTATCTATTCCAATCATTGTCGCTTTTTCTCTCTCGTTTTCGGTCTCGTTTTTTGTCTCGTTTTCTGTCTCGCTTTTTTGCTTTCGATCTTTGTCTCGCTTTTTCTTCTTCATTTCTTTTCATTGAACCTTTAAAGCGAAGTTCGCAGAACTTTTTTGCTTTCGATCTTTGTCTCGCTTTTTCTTCTCCATTTCTTTTCATTGAACCTTTAAGGCGAAGTTCGCAGAAACACCAAGCGACGTTTGAAGGCCTCTGCCCATTCGAATGTAGCGTAACCTTCTTTATTCTCCCTACCAAGTCGATCTAACAGTATGGTAAGCTGAAAAAAGATAAGCAAAAAACGACGATTACCTTAAACGGCACGCACGTGGAAAAATAATCTCAAGTCTCCTCATTAAAAGTATGATTTTTCTTGTTAGGCTGATTCTTTAGAATACCGAGTACTCAATTCTTAAAATTAGCTTTTAAGTATAAATACTCTCACTCTGTCTCTCTTGTTTATTTATTTATAATAAAATAAATAGAATAGTGCATATGCCATTCATGCCTACCCAAAACTATTGCTTTGGACATGCTAGATGTGTCGAATTTGTAGCACTGTAAAACGTGGTACCTATTTATGCATAGTGTCCTGCCATATTTGCAGACACAATCATCAATTTTGAAACAACGGCCTTTTAAGCTTAGATATGGATGGTACCCCTGCCAGGTTAATCGACACAACACTGCCCTGTTACTTAACAATCTTTTTTTTTGTGTGTTGGTGTCGATTGTGAGCAAACATGTTCTCCTGATATAGTTGGAGGACCAGTGGGGTTAGTCGTGCGTAACGTGGGAGAGCTAGCGTCCTTTCTATAAAGTGTGATTTCAGCTTGCCTAAATTCTTACAGCTAGGCAACGTGAGAAAACGTAAATGTTTGAAAACAAAATGTCATGGGAAGGGCAACTTCAGCCGGTTTACCCCAAGATTGAGAGGAAACAATCCGAATACTTACGGATACGCTGCATGGTATATTTTAGACAAATTCAAATAACTTGGAAGTACCAAGCGCTCCCGTGGGTCCATGCGGAGTTGCAAGTGTTGTCGGCAGAGAAAGAGACCCATCTAAGGATTCATTCACGAATAACACTTTTTGTAAAACGATATTGCCTCGGATTATCATGATTAAACTACACCCTACGAGCATCTCCCGCGCCGTCATATCCAGAAGAAGTAACTGCCTACGACGAGGCTAACAAAATTATACTAATCGCAGCTTTAAACATTGATTTACAACGGAAAATTTAAATAAAATGCAAGCCTCCCTTAGGGCAATAGCCTCGGGATGATAAGGGGCTATTGATCTCGCCCTTGCCTGCCACGCTACTTCATTGATCCAGTTTTGCGCCCTCGCAGAGTCATTGGTTGAGGAAGCTACGCAGCCAGAAAGCATAAACGGAACAATTTAAAGCAGAATATGCCACCAGAGACGTACTAGTAGTTGACTAGGGAAATTCCAGAAACCATCGAGCAATCAAAAGACCGCCCCGTATCTATAGGTATTTGATAGGCATTTATTAAGGACACAAGATCCCTTTAAGAGAGGCTGGCTCGAAGCCCCAACTTTTTCTGGCTGACCCTCAGCTAACTTTTAACGTCCATGGGTCTGCATTAGCATTGCATTGTAGAACGAGCCCCATAAATACAAATGCAACGATGGAGCTCGAACCCGTGCGCCTATGTCTCCCCCGGCCGCGAGAAGCACGCGAATGCACCACGCAACTAAGCCCAACTGGCTCAATGCCCTGTCCTAGATTTACTTCGACACCAAGTTGGATTTGATTTTTTTCCGCATGGCCTGCCCGCTGAAGATAGCTGCCCTGGTCTGCGAATCATTCTAGTGCAAACTATGAAGAGAGGCCAGAGATTTTTATGACCTACACCCACTGAGTTGCCTCAAAAGTCTCGGTAGTCCTCCCAGATATGCAGGACTCAGTAAGGGGTAGCTCACAGATATCTTAAAAGGACACTACAATGTATATCTAAGAGATCGTGGGAAATCGATGCGAGGCACTGCTTCTGAGACGGATGCTGCTCTTGGATGTCAGTAGGCGGAGCGTGGCTTGCGTTATAGCTGAACTACTAAACAATGAAGGTCAAGCAGACGTTCATTCAAATTGCGCTAATTGAATATATATGATTGCAGGATTTAATGCATACACGCTTTTACTAAGAAGTGTTCTTCCTTACCGAACACGCAAAACATAGTATCATACACACACATGCATGTATACATAAATATTATCAAAATTTATACGTAGTATCGTCTGCAAATAACATTAAAACAGTGGATAGTATGAACTCCTCAGAAAGTATTACTAAATTAGAAGTCTAGATGAGATACTTGCCTGCGAGATACACATGTATCGGATTTGGCCATTAGTTCGCAAAGCTTACTTGAAATTCAGGAGACTCAGCGCGTTCGTGGTGGAGCAAAACAACTGCTCTTGGAAATGTTTTGCCGTTTCTGGAGGCCACTCAGGAACCCATGTTGGCGGAGTGATCTACGTTCACTGAGGTGATTGAAGGATTCTGACCTGAGTGATCACAGACCTGAATCTTCAGAGTCGCTGAAAATCACAACCCTACACCGGTGGAGTGTACAGCACAGCGCCTAACGGTGCCGCTAACAGATGATCCAATTGGGGGCACGGCGGACTAGTGTTGATGCCGTGAGAGGAGACGGCGCCACAGCTCAAGCTCAATATTTCCGGGGGAGAAAACCTTTAAATGTTTAAAGGTATCAAAAGAAAACCAAGTATATATATACATACTCAAATATGTCTATTTCACTTAAATTGAGTATAATATACAGTTCAAACTTGCTTCATCATAATGCTCTATCTTCTTCACGCTTCCGGTGAGATAAGTAGTGCAACGATTTTTAGTCTAGCGCTGTGCATTCCATTGCATGAAGCTTAGCACACCTCTACAGGCAGAACCCGCAGGTGCACAACTCGTACTCCTCTTGAAAAGCTGCGTTTGAACAAACCAGGTAGTGTAACCTTGCACTATGTACGTGGTGTATACGTAACGACTGTTACACGCGGGACCAGTCTAAAAATGCAAGGCATTGAAAACGTCCAAACCACCAACCTCCCGTCGGGCCTGTTCGAGTTTAGCTTTTTACTCTGAAAAAAAAACGTAAGGTACTGTACGAGACATCTTTAACCCTAGTCGGATTGTTTCAGTAGCCGGAACACAGTCTGACATAAGATACACAAAGCGGCTCTTTGCTCGGATAGGCAAGCAAAGCATTTGCTTTATATATAATAAAAACAACTCTAAAGCTGGTTAAAGTTTGCCAGCGTGAGGTGGTTTCACACCCTGCCAAGATCATACACCAATCCCGGAAAAAAAGCACGAAGAGCCTTACTGCTGAGAAAACGGACAGTCTTCGGGCATTGCCTATTTCTTCGTAAAGAGAGACAAGTGCCTTCCGTACTGTTTCGTTTATATGCGATGTAAGCGTCGTTTCTGTATAATAAACCCGAAGGTCAAAATACTGGAAAGAGTTAACAAACTCCAATGGTTGGCCGCAGCAACGTATAACGTCTCCAGCAGCCAATTGACCTCTACGCCTAAATTTCATGCGCAACATCTTGGTTGTGGCGTCTGTTGCTGCCTCTCCTTCTTCATCCTCTTCCATCTCGCTCTCTTCGTTCGATGAGTCAGCTGTATGCTTGCAGCCCTCACATTGAAACTCGGTGAATGCCGCAGTTGAGTTGACAACATCTTCAGTTGTTAGTTGAGTGCAGTGGACATGAACACGAAGATCACAGTTTGTGCACTGTATGTAGTTCCTAGAACCGACTCGCTGGTCACAGTTTGGGCACTTCTTCGGCTCGTGCGACGGTTTCTTGGCAGCGGAGCCATTCGGAGAATCGCCATTTTGTTTTCTCTTCCGATCCAGCGCCATAACTCAATATTGCTTCAGTCAGCACTTCACAAGTAAGTGATAACTTATAAACGGGCTAGCAGGGAAATTAGAGGAAAAACGTGCAAAAACAATTGCTCTATTACTGTGAGTAGCTAGTGGTTCTGGGGAGAACGTTTATATACATGTCGCGCTGACCGACACCGCATAGCTGATACCGTATTCGTGCAATTTAGTATTTTACTCCGTGAAGCTGTTCACTTTTGCTGTTCCGATGGGTTCACTGAGTTACACAGGTTGGTGGAGCGCAGTTCACAGTCGCGTCACTTTTGTTTAACTCTTGATCTAGATGGATTTTTTACGGAGCGTATATTTTTGCGGCTGAACAGTTGGCGATCAGCTGACTAGCAGCGATCAGCTGACTTACGGGGCGTATTGTATATTCTGGGGTGTAACGCGGAATCGCGGGGTGATCGCGTCTAATCGGTAGGGCGGAGTAGTGTGGTACCAGAGGAATGCCTTACAGGGGAGAACCCCCAGGGCACTGCAACTCTGTTTACCAGCGGTCGCCACGAGGAGGCGTCCAACCCTGCAACTTATTTTTTAATGAAACAAATAATTTATTCTTTAATTATTATTTGGTTACATGTGAAATTCTGACGCCGCTTTGGCTACGGCAAAAAAGTGAGTCCTTTGCCTATCGGCAATGAACCTATGATCGACGCTGCGTTGCCACGCTGTATTTCAACCGATATCCTTTGCAGCAAAAACTGCCATGCTCTCCTATCGCCGGTTGCCACCGCGACTCTGGATCCCAACTCCGCAAGGAAACCCTTTGTAATTTCTCCCATTGGCCCCAGTGTTTCGAAAGCGACCGGTTGGACGATGAAGTTCTGTTCCAGTTCACGGTATTTGGCTAGCTTGCGGTCTTCGGCGAGGCGGGCGGCTGCTCCGACCTCCTGGCTGGTGTGACGAACGTAGGATGCAGCCAGCGTACACGACACGGTGACGTCGTAGACGAGGCATCGGCCTTCGCTCCATGGAACTAAAGTCAGACCATCCGGCCGCAGTTGGCTGTTTGACGACAATCCAACAGGCTCTTTAACAGCAGGGATGTGGGCTGTCTGCAATGCCCGGTGAATTACGTCATTCAGAGCCGAGTGCCTCGAGAACCTGCCGGCGCTCTTTTTGCAGGCTAGAGCATGCTCGCCGGTGGAAGACACCGGGAGGTCGCATCGAGCGCAATTATGAGCAAAGCAGACTGATTCCCCCAAGCGCAGGCCGGAGGCGATCCTGCAACTATTTCAACCGTCTCTGAACCCCGGGGGCGTCCTTGTTTGATCCATCGACAGGCATTTGGCTACCATAAGATTGTCTAGCAAGGTTGAGAGAACTGCAGTACAGCCTTTCTCGAGCGCCAGCTTTGCAGCCACCCCACTTGGGGGCCCTACCTGGCTACCGTCTGAAAAAGCCCGTCTTACGCCTCCCTTGCGCCACTTGTGAATCAAACTGACGTGCAATTTTTAGGGGTTCAGATAAGAGAGTCATAGTTACTCCCGGCACCACCACCACGGCTTGTTGGTACTTCTGTCGGACGTAACCCACAAGGTCAGCAAGGAGAAGTGTAAACGAGACTCGCTATATAAGGCTATATTAATAAACTGTAATTTAAAGGACGCTCTATGTGAGATGCCAATGCCGAAAAATTGCTAGGTCTCATACTTTTTGCGATTCTGTTATCGCATATAATTTAAAAATACAACCCCAACTTTCAATAATTCCAGAGTCACTCGTTCAAATATTAAATACAGTTCACCGATGTTTAAATACAAACGGTCAAAATTCGACTTTTATTCAAATTTACCTTGCGTGCCGTTATTGTGACTTTTTGGCATAGCTTAGGCGTGAGTTTCAATTTTTTTCGCCGAATATTTTCCTCTAGCTCGTCGATGGTAGTGGGCTTACAAGCGAACATCTAGAAAGGTCAGGAGCGTCAGGTCGCACAAAGGAGATGGTCGCACAAACCACCGTCTGCTTTCAGGGTCAGATCACGCGCCCCCCAAACGGACAAGCAAACAAATTGTTAAAAGTACAGTTCAATGAGCCCCAGCTCCCTTCTGAGATATATCCATGGTGAAATGAATATCTCTCAGAAAGTGGGTTACCTTGCTGTCAGAGCCGCCACTTCGATATGGCAGCATAATTGTCTCTTGTCGCACGTTATATATACATATATAACGTTGATGTATATTTTTATAAAATTGTCATTATATATATATATATATATATATATATATATATATATATATATATATATTTCCAGTCTTTATCATTCCATTGTAGGATTACAGGGACATATGATTATATATATATATATATATATATATATATATATATATATATATATATATACACGGTGTGTTCAAAACGTATCGCGACTTTTGAATTTTCGCGGGTTACGTATATTCGAATTTCGATTTTTTGTGGCGTTATGTTGGTACTCATGTCTCTCACTTATGCCGACAAGCTCGGCCATTTTGAATGTTCACTTAATTGTTGACAGCTGCTTTGCTTGCACGTGTTTTGGATCGTCTTCGATTTTTACCTATTCAAAAAAATGGATCAAAGAACCTGTATCAAATTTTGTGTGAAAAACGAAATTAAGTGCGCGGATGCATTCCGAATGTTGACTGTGGCATACGGAGAAGCTACCGTGGACCGAAGCAACGTTTATCGGTGGTACAAAATGTTCTCAGAAGGCCGAGAAGATGTGAACGACGAAGAGCGTGCCGGACGCCCGAGCACTTCAACAAGAGACGAAAAAATTAATGAAGTGGAGAAAATGGTATTGGCCAATCGTCGAATCACCGTTAGAGAAGTTGCTGAGGACCTAAACATATCGATTGGCTCGTGCCATTCGATTTTTATCAATGATTTGGGCATGAGACGGGTCGCCGCGAAATTCGTACTAAAATTGCTCAATTGCGACCAAAAACAGCATCGCATGAACATTGCTAATGAGATGTTGGACTCTGTCCGCGACGACCCAAATTTGCTCCAGAGGGTCATAACTGGTGACGAATCGTGGGTTTATGGTCATGACGTGGAAACCAAAGCTCAATCATCTCAATGGAAGCTGCCGCACGAACCAAGACCGAAAAAAGCGCGCCAAGTTCGGTCGAATGTGAAAGTTTTGCTGACAGTTTTCTTCGATTGCAGGGGCGTGGTGCATCATGAGTTCTTGCCACAGGGTAGAACGGCCAATAAGGAATATTACCTGCAAGTTATGCGCAATTTGCGCGAAGCAATCCGCCAGAAACGCCCGGATTTGTGGAAGAACAAAAATTGGCTCTTGCACCACGATAACGCCCCTGCTCACACATCGTTGCTTGTGCGCGAGTTTTTGGCCAAAAACAACACACTAATGATGCCGCAGCCACCGTATTCCCCAGATCTGGCCCCCTGTGACTTTTTCTTGTTCCCTAAACTGAAGAGGCCCATGAAAGGACGACGTTACGCTACGCTTGACGAGATAAAGACGGCATCGAAGGAGGAGCTAAACAAGATAAAAAAAAATGGTTTTTTGAAGTGCTTCGAAGATTGGAAAAACCGTTGGCACAAGTGTATAATATCTCATGGGAATTACTTTGAAGGGGACAAAATAGATATTCATGAATAAATGAATAATTTTTGAAAAAACACAAAAGTCGCGATACGTTTTGAACACCATGTATATATATATATATATATATATATATATATATATATATATATATACTAGGCAGATTAAAATGTCTGTAGCATGGAATACAAGACACTGACGGACGAAAAGCACGTATTTTGTTCGGCAGTTCCATCACGAGCAAAATTTTCTGAATCTTCAGACCCAAGAGATTCGTCTATGGCGCATATCAGATCATTATTGCTCTGATATTTCTTTCCGGACAGGCTTCCAAACAGATAAGAGCCGCGCGGGGCCAGGTCCATAGAACATGGGGATTATTGAAAATTTAAAACTTACATTTTTTCAGCTGGTTCAAGATTGTTGCGGAGTACGTCCCAGTTACCGTTTTGTCTACTGAACGTAGTCGATTTTTTGAATGCCTTCTGAATCCCAGTCGGTCGCTGTACGGTCTCCAGTACCTGGTCGAGACGTGCCTCGTTACAATGGCAGAATGCTCTTCGCCGGGTGCAGACCACTGGCCTGGCGACATCTTCCTGTTCCGGAGAAAAGTGGTGGTTCCAGGTCTTGTCTGCGGTAATAAACACACCAACAAAAAACAAGCGGTAAACTGCATCTAACTTGGCGTTAACTTTTGTTGTGTGTAAGCCTTCAAAAATGTTGAATCACAATACAGTACTAGTTCATCTCCTTTGTTACTGAAGGGTCTATGGGATATGTTATAGTTGCGCGACAATGGCAAGCTTAGCAGCTTATCCGTTTCGCGAGAATTCTCTAGCCGAGCCGGCCACAAAAGCACACGCCCGCACGCAAACTGGCACAGACAGACAAGCATACATGTATCTATGTATGTATGTATGTATGTATGAACGAACGCATGCGGGCGGCCGGAGAGAGCACGCTCTTACGCATATCCTCATGCTCGACCACCGCTCGAATACCACGCTCGAAACCTGGACCATATGGGCCGTTGCCAAGACGCCAGGAATGAACGAACCACCACCACCACCTCTCGACGGCAAAGACAAAACGCAAGCGTGGTTGGCACATCGTACTATTGCGCCTCAAGCTATCGCAACACGGCGAACGTAAGACCCCCAGAGGCGGCGACAGCGGCGGCGGCGGTCATGGAAGTAATGCGGCCATGGGTGGTCGATTTATTGTCACTGCTGCTGCTGCTGCTGCTGCTCCTGCCTCTGTTGCGGCTTCTTCTGGCACAAGGCGCAAGGATCTCGTGAGGGCGGGCTTCGGCTCGCTGGACTCGCAGCGGGCCGGCCCGGCCCGGCCCGATCCCCCTCAGAGAAGATTGCAGGCCGAAGGCAAGATTGCAGCCACCGCTTGAGTCGAAATAGGAGAGGCATCATCATTCATAATGAACACCTTTTCACTTCTATTTCGATCTACTACTACTACTACTATTACTACTACTACTACTACTACGACTACTTCTAGTACCACTACTAGAAATAACTTCGCCTGCCACTCGAGCCCGAACGAGGGCTACGAGGATAAGCGAGCGTTAGCTGACGTTAATGCGCCGACCCCCGCCAAGAAGTTTGCCGGAATTGCCACCTACCCTCGAATTTCCTTTCATTCGTCGCCACCATTAGTAAGCGTCTCATCAGAACGTTGGCGAAGAAGAAAAATGAAAACCCGAACTCCCGCGCGAAGAAGCATTGCGGCTAGAAACGTTCACCAAGAGTGGTTGTGTTGATGAGTCAACGCTCAATGTCCGATGTCGTTTATTGAACTCGTCGTACGTCTCTCGCCCCTTTACGCTGTTATTGCCTTTGTTGCTGATAATATTCCGAGATTGACGACTTAGAAACGAAGAACCGGAAATAATTCTTGCTACTCATCGTCATACTAATGCAATAGTCTGAAAACGGTTTACGCGACCCGCTAGTCCTATTTACCATTTCGATACCTGTCAGAGAGCGATGTCACTTACACAGTTAGCTCGATGATATTTTATTACCTATACACATGTAGATATAATGCCATAAATGTTTTGGAGACATTCGTCTAATTAAGTTCAGTATAAACTGATGTCCTAGCTTGGGCGGTTTAAATGGGTTGAATGTGAGAGTATGATATACAAATATGGTAATTATATACAGATTATCTATAATTTTTAAATATTGCAAACATAGACAGTACTCCCTATAGAAGGTACGCGAGTGGATTACTCTTATACTCAGTAAGGTCGTGAGATTACTTTAAACTGAAACAAATAGAGGAACGAAGCGGGTGCTGCGTAACATGAGGCTCCCATAGGGCAGCGCACTTAACGCAATCGTTTTTATTATTATCACTTCTATAAATCTAATTAATTACTGAGAATAATGATCGTTATGTCTGACTTCTAAAAACTGACTTTTAAAAAATATCTTAAATGTGCATACTTCTAGCATTTAAACCAATATGAAATCATAAAGTTTCTGTAAAAGCAGTAAAACGTCAGTTAAATGGACAGCATAGGATGCATTTCTGTTTCCTAAGGTCGCTTATTACAATGCTCCTTTAGCTCTACAGCATAGGAAAGAAGTCGGACCTCAATGTAATCCTATTCAAAATCCACAACCTCAAATATTACACGCGCTCCTTTACTATCGCCTAAAAACATATGCGGACAAACAACACCAAATAGGCATTATTTGGATATCTGGGGGTGTGTTAGAAGCGATACAGGTTATTTGCCATGATCATCTAATTCTAGATGATAGCTTAACTCATTAGGCTAGATTGTCCGCAAAGCCTAATGATAGGTAGTTATCTACAGTTCTTCTGCAAATGACTAACGTACCCAGAGACATTCACGTGCAGAAACAATCCAAAAAGCCTGAGGACGCATACGTTAGGGATTTGCCCTCTGGATGGCCGCATAAATATCTCACTCCCGGAGAGATCGCTTCAAAAGTCTTACCATCGGAAAGATCGCTACAGGTAGGCTATCCATACGTTAAAGTTTCGTACAGGAAAGGATTCGCATTCTGGCCACATGTCCCGCATAGAGCTATCCTTGCATAGAACGAAGATCCGAGTACTAAAGGTCATCATACATAGTGTTGGTCCGTCGACTACTAACACATGAGAATCTGCAAGTTTCATAGCAGTTTCCTCAATAATTCTATGGTAGGTTCCACACGTGCTCATTAAACAACAAATCAGGCCCTGAAGACTCTCACTAAATTTTGAAATGCGGCCCGGGCATTTCATTTATTAATTCCTTTTTCTCATTCTCTCTTGCTTAAACCAAATAAAACAGTCTCTACCAACATGCTTTTGTCTACCATTGTTGTCAGCTAATGGTAATTTAGCTATCCCCCACTATGTGTGCTTTAACGGTAGTGTTCAGTTGACTAAATTCGCTCGGATTCACTATTTTGTATCTGCCGCTTTCGGTGTTAGGACTGACAAACCGGTCTCTGTCGCTATTGGCTAATTGTCTTTGGCCGGAGATGCTGCGGTTGTTTTTGCTGTCTAGCTCGTTCTTTTCTTGCCGCCGCCTTACCACAGCTGACACCACACGGGTTTGCTTCTTAGCTGCAGCCTCATAAACTGGGCATTACAGCAGAGATATGGATTCTTAAGATATGGAGCACTATTTGTCAATACTTGACTTGATTTTCGTTTGATATTTCTTCATTGTGTCAGTGTTACGTCGAACCCTAGACGTTGGAAAGGATATAGTGCCCTGTGTATGTAGTGAAAAGCTTTGATTATAAATAAATCGTTAAGTCTAACATATAAGTATAATATTCCTGTGTTCGTTAGGTTTATATGATATGTGTGTCCTAACGGCCATTTATTTTTACAATGTTTACGACTGGTTTTCACTAGTATAACTAGCTTATAACTCGTTAAGTTCAAACTGCAAATAATCCGTATATCAGTGCTATGTTACCTAGAATAACGTTACTGAATAATTTAAATCGGACATAGTTTAATCTATGCAGGTTACTGTGCTCAGTCTATACGGGACTTATTAATATTATTACTAGATCTGTGAATCTTTTTATTTGTTTCATGTTGTCGAATAGGTTTTGTCTACCGCAAAACCTTACTTTGTGAATCAAGTATTACAGTTTATTGTGATTATTACACGTAGGCACATAATATGATGTTGATTATATATATATATATATATATATATATATATATATAATCAACATCCTATATATACATACACCTAACATGTGTCGTTTACCGAATCAAAACGTGACAATTTTACATAGTAATGATTTAACCTGTGCGTGCCACATTTCTACGTTCGAGTCTGAAATATGCTCCGTCTGCTTAAATAAACATAGATGATTTGTATGCATATGCCATTCATAGCATTGACACATACGTTTACTTTTATTCGTAGGCAATTGCCAAGATTAATTATATTGCAAACCAATCTGTTATTCGGACGCATCTATGGCCCTCTTGTTATTTATTGTGCGACGACCGTCGACTCACCCTAATCAATAATCGACTCGGATAAATTCGAAACATCACCTACACTGCTTGGTTAAGTGCCGGATTTGAATCAGCATCGACCCTCCCCCCCCTTCCCCCATCGAGTGTGAAAAACGACAGTGTGTCCAATGCAGCCGACTACCCCGCGCGGTGCTACAACCCCCAACTCCCTTTGCCCGCTTCAAGTCCAGCCGAAACTAGACGAGCCATGCATCACAGTGGTTCTATAGGTGGGTAGATTGGGGGGCGGCGGCGGCGGTTGGCTTGGGGCTGGTGACACGGAATGCGTGTGCCGTGTGGGATTGTTTCTACAGGACGGACCAAGCACAAACAGATTGCAATACGTTGCTCATGGCGCCCTGCAGTCACCGTGTTTAACCAGACACGCCACTCAGGGTGGACGTCGATGACCTCTGTCATCGGCGGTTACCACCGAGTCGGCGTAGATCCTGTAGCTCCGGTCACTTGCGTGATCCCATCATAGGCTCTGTGCGTGACTCTGTGTTTGTCGTTGTCGTATGATCGTGCTTGTGTGCTGGCACGTGCCGGTCTATGGTTGGGTTATCGATTCAATCACCAGTTTCGCCGTCAAATCGGTCAAACATATAAGCCCGAGCAGCACAGCAACGACAGAACAACAGCAGCTGCAGCCGCAGCAGCAGCAGGTAACTCGTTTGCTACTATGTCGACTTGCTGCATAGTCGGTGACCACACCGGCGTTGCTCAGTGGTTTATTCAAAATCGACCTAGACCTCGAGAATGCCCCCCCCCCCTCAACCTTCATTGCTAAAGTGAGACAAAAGCCATCGCCTTGTTTCCATCGTCTAGTGTCTGCAGTTAGAACCATAGGCTAATAGAAAAGTCGACCGAACCGATGAGCCGAAAAGGTCGAAATTGTAGGAACAAGCGGAAGAAAGATACAGCACAAAAACATGCTAGGGATGACAGAAATGGGCGGCAAGGATTGGGAGAGATAGGTGACGGTAGAAGCGGGACAAAGCGGAAGGATACGATCGAGCTAGTTATACCAAAATCTACGAAAAGTGGATGAAGCAAGTACGAGCAAGAAGGGCAGGCGAGCCAGCGGGCGCTCGCGTGCGCAAGAGAGAGAGATAGAGAAAATGAGAACGCTCAAGCAGAAGTAGATGGGAAGTGTGATAGGAAAAATGCCTTAGCAGATCCCAGTATAAGCTGATATAGGGCAAGAATGCCGACTCAGCACGATGTGCCTTAGCAGCCGGAAAGTACCCAGCGGGAAGCATACAATGCCGCTTTGAGGGCCACCGCCACATCTTTCTATATCGTCGGATCGCATCGAGTCAACGTATTGGCCACGATCTCGTTGCCCTCGTTTCCTCCAGCGCCCGAAATTCGACTAGAGCTATCGCTACCGTCGTAAGCCGTGAGGCTAAAGTCAAATATGTCTGTATTAATTAATTCTCTATTAGTGCTTCTCGTCTAGCTACTTTGGAGCACTTACACAATGAATACAGCTGGGTTGAGATAATACCAAAAATAATAACATGGTAGTGCGACCAACCTGTTGAATCTAAAGGTTTTCACCTGTCAGGCTGTTTAAAAAGTCCTGGCTGACCTACGAGCGACACGTGAAGCTTGACGCTATATTAAGAATACCCCTTAGTCCTCACAGGACAGCCATACCACCCACACCCGAACCGAAAGCTTTTACTGGCAGCAATGAGCTACAACCTGACCGGGTCACCATTATGTTATGGTCACACGGGAAAAGCCTTGTATGTAATGTAACTGTTTCATGCACGGCGGCCTTGTCATATCTACGCTATAACCCAGTTGAAACTGGATGAGTCACAGAATGCGCGGACTCGGAAAAGCTAAAAGTGTATTTCGAGCTATCAAGGAACTACCACTTTTTACCTATTACACTGGAGACACTCGGTCCCATCAGCATAGGTACAGCAAAAATCTTAAACGATGTTTCTTAAAGAAACGAGAAACACGCACAGAATATGTTTTCGCGGGGATCGTTGCGAAGTCATATTTTTGAGACAGATGATGTTTCTGACCCTTTGTAGGGATGGTGGCTTCTATCACAGGTGTCGTTGACAAGAAACGAGCAGGGGGTAATGAATCTGCCTCAAACGTTCATACCTCACAGTTGTAGTAACTACAGGCACCGCGATCCATCTCCTCTGGGAGGGGTCCTTCCCACCTGCCTGGAAGACCTCCTTTCTCGCCCTGATTCCCAAGCACACCCTAGGATCCTACAAACCAATCTGCCTTCTAGATACTTTTAGCAAGCTTTTTAAAAACATCATCTAGGCACGTCTCACGATGGCTATAAAAGACACAGGAGCCATCGACGAAATCCTGGCAAAAGCAGGACAAGAAACCATGGCGTCGCGCAACACCAGGAAGTTACTGACACTACTCGACGTGAAAAACGCCTTTAACAGCGCAAACTAGGCGAACATTTTCAAGACCATGGAACGACGAAATGAACCTCCTTACATGGTCCGCATCGTTTCCTCCTATCTGAATGACCGCTGCCTGTTGACGCATCTCGGCACGTTTAGTGTGACCGCCGGGGTTCCACAGGGGTCTATACTTGGACCAACCCTGTGGAACCTGGCGTATGACGATGTTCTGCGTGTGCAAAACCTTCCGCCAGGGGCGCAAGCGCTGGCTTACGCAGGCGACCTGGCACTTATTATAACGGCACGCCATGAGGCCATACTCGGGGTCACAGCAAACAACGCCATGCGCTGTGTCTCCCGGTGGATGGCACAAAACAACCTCCAGCTGGCTCCAGCAAAAACGGAGGCAATCTACCTGACAGGCCGCAAACGCACTTGTGGCATTCGCTTGACATTAGGTGGCCACTCTGTCATGCTGTCAAAAACGATAAAATATCTCGGAGTCACTCTTAATTCCGACCTCACGGGCCGTGCCCACATCTTAGCCATATTCCAAAAAGTGCATACAATCAATGGCCAGGGTAGTGGCTAAAATCCTGCCTCGGTCGGGGGGCGCCGATTTAGAGAAGAGAATATTGATAGCGTCGGCGGCGGAGTCCACCGCGCTGTACGCGGCGTCAGTGTGGGCTGACATGGCCCTCCGCACGATCAGCAGCAGCTGCAGCTCCTCAGGTCGGCTTACAGCTCAATCGCCATACGGATCAGCAGAGCGTACAGAACAGTCAGCACGGAGGCTGCTACTCTACTAGCCAGAATGCTCTTATGCCCTATCCTCGCGTGCGGGCTGGTCCCGCTATCTCGTCAAGGATGTACATCAATGCGGCCCAGGCAAGGCTCGTTATCATTCTACGCCACACAGGCTATGACGGGACACCGCCAAATCTAAACATACATGATGAGGATAGGCCACTCAGACATATGTGTTCTGTGCACAAACGGGGTACCTGACGACGTGGATCACACGGTCGCAGGATGCCCAAGACTCTCGAACCTCCGGCGGATTTCAACTTAGAGAAGGAGCGTCATACCTAGACCGGAACATCAGAGAAAACACTCGCTGAAAGAGAAAAAGCTGGAGGAATAAAGACGCGTTTCTCCCGCTAGAAGAGATGGCAAGATGTCCTTACAGGCCTTGGGGGTCATGCCGGACATGTACAGTAGACGACTCTCCCTCAGGGCCTTGAAGAAATGGCAAACAGTACTGAACCCTGGAGGGGTAACTGTGAAGATAAGGGCTTAGTGGGTAACCCCATGGGGTGTCATCGGGGAGACCCAAACTACCTACGCGCTTCTTTACGTCCGGACACTGACATCTGTGCTGAGTGTACATAAAGCATTTTCCCAAACCTCAAAAAATGTTGTAGTAACTAAACACTATATTAGATTATAACAGTTATTAAAATCAATAATAATAATTCTTACAGATGCAGCGCTGCAGCTTGAGAGCTGTTAGACAGCCTCCAATCTCCAGTAGAAAAAGCTGTCTTTTTGGCAGCACGGGACACATTTAGTGAAGGCTTTCTAAAGTGTCTCCCTTCCCCGCAGCTGGGTACCATGCTGGACAACACCTTATTTCGCATGGTAACAGCTCTTCGAATAGGTGCCCCGGTTTGCAACCCCTACAGTTGCCGCGCATGTGGTATCACAGTAACTGAGGATGGACTTCACCTTCTTAGCTGCATCAAAAGCCATGGTAGAGTTTCTAGACACGCTGAGTTTAATGCAATTATAAGAAGAGCCTTACGCAGAGCTGGTATACCAAGCACGCTCGAGCCCAGATTAAGACTTCATGACGACAAAAGACCTGACGGTGTAGCAATCCCGCTATGGGCTAACGGCAGATGCTTGGTATGGGATGCTACAGTGTCCTGTACAGTGGCTCCCTCGTATATACGCCACAGTTCACTAGAAGCGGGATAGGTTGCCGAGCGCGCAGATAATGGAAAAAAACGCAAGTACCAAGAACTGGAGAAGTTATATCGTAGTGCCAATATTGATGGAAACAATGGGCCCGGTAAGCAAGGGAACCAAGAGATTCATCAGTGAGCTGGGCCAACGGATTACAGATCTCACAGGGAATCGGCGCAAAGGCGAGTTTCTTCGGCAACTGCTGTCGCTTGCAGTGTGCCGAGGAAACGCCGGCTGTATTGTCGGTTCCATGGAATAATATTTAGGAGTTAGGAGAAGACAAGGAGTACACGTTCACACCTCACAATTGTAACAATAATAATAATAATAATAATAATAATAATAATAATAATAATAATAATAGCTACCAAGATAATAAAGATGCTGTTTTAGCAGCTCGTGGCGATCACCAGTTAGGATTCGCTACCCCTGGCGGTACAGAGGTAGCAGTACACTGTGCCCGTACATTTCTGCAATCGCGCAAAGTGCCGACGGTGATGGTCAAACTGGATTTCCGAAACGCTTTTAATAGCGTTCGACGAGACCATCTACTCCGATCTGTCAAGCCGTGGGTTCCCTTACTGTTTCACCAGACGAATCTGGCTTACAGTCAGTCATCACATTTGGTCATGCCCCATAACACAATGCTATCGCAAACAGGTCTTCGGCAGGGCGATCCCCTAGGTCCTCCACTTTTCTGTCTGTGTATCAAGGATATGGTGGATACACTGCGACCCCCCCTTAATGCCTGGTACCTGGATAACGGCGTTCTAGGCGGAGACCTCCCGACAGTACTAGACGATATTCGAAAAGTCATTGACTTTGGTGTGACTAGTGGCCTGACTCTGAACCCGGGCAAATGTGAAGTCTATGTTACGGATCATAACGGAATTGAATCATTAGATTTAACGGGTCTCTTTAGCCTACTCCCTGGCTGTCGCGTTGTTGATAAGGCTGAATTGGAGCTGCTAGGTGTGCCCTTGCTGCCGGATGGGTTACCAAAAGCACTAGCCGGCCGGAAAGACAAACTGAACTTCGCCACAGACTACCCCAATTGGGGGCCCACTGCGGTCTGTTTCTCCTTAGATCTGCTTTTCAGCCACGAGGTTAACACACCTAGTTAGAGATTGCAATTTATCCTCATCGCCTGAACTTTTACAGCCTTTTAATGATCTTAGCTTAGACACTTTAGAGGAGATACTAAATCTTTAGCTTACCGCTGTGGCAAGGGATCAGGTAATGCTTCCGATCTCTTTAGGCGGCTTAGGTATGCCGGACGCGGTCATGATGGCTGGACCCGCGATCGTGTCATCACTGACTCAGGCTTCGGAGAGGGTTAGGGCTTTATTGGATAAGGATGGATGGGAAGCTCATAACGTTGAACTTCAAAAGCTGACCGACAGATTGTTGTCTTTAGTTGACTCTCCTCCCAATGAAAGAATTAAACAGAGCAGTTGGACAGGCCCTCTGCAAGAAAAGCGATTAGCAAGCCTGATCGATAGAGCCCCCGCTGTGGCTGACAAAGCGAGGCTTCGAGCCGTTAGTAGTCAAGGGGCTGGAGCCTGGTTGCATGCCCTACCCTGTCCACCAATAGGGACGCTTTTGGATGATGGGACGACGCGCATCAGCACAGGATTGCGGCTTGGTGTCGACCTGGTTGTCCCTTACCGATGTCGTTGTGGTTACCTGGCAGACGCTTTGGTGCATCATGACTTATCATGCGACTTAAGTGCAGGCCGAAGAGACGCCACTCGGCATTAAATGGCACTTTCAGTCGAACACTGAGGTCTGCTGGCTTTCCGTGCGTACTAGAGCCTCCGGGTCTATCCAGAGACGACGGAAAAAGGCCTGACGGTTACTCTTACCCCCTTTGAGCGCGGTCGCATGCTTGTTTGAGACGCAACTGTAACCGATTCATTAGCCCCTTCGATGGTCGGTGCAGATGCGGACCAGGCAGATCATGCGTCTAGGTTAGCAGAGGTTAACAAATGTAGAAAATACTCTGGCGTTGGTTATACGCACCAATTTTGTCCGTTGGCTTTTGAAACAATGGGAGGGCCAGGCCGGCTTACATTGAAAGTGATTCAGCGCGCGGGTCAAGCCTTAGCCTCTCCACGGGAGACTCAAGAGTATTGGAATTTTTGCGTCAGTGACTGTCGCTCGACATCCAACCAGGAAACGCAGCATTTGTTCGGGGCACATTGTTGAACTGGGCTAATCCCGGGTTAGAGAACCCGTAACCACACGTTTACGTGGAGACAATTGTTCACTCCAAAGTGCTAACATAAAAAGTCATTTAATGAAATTCAGTTACAGGAATGTAATAATAATAATAATAATAATATTATGATTGAGACACTGCACTGAAACCAACACGCCAATTAAAAACACTAAAGGTGCCAGGTGCGGGGACTTTGCTTGCCTATCGTATTGCTGGTTGAGGGTACACTTAAAGCGAATTTCAGCTCCTACACTTAGCTTTTTGCTTGAATGTGTAAAAACAAGCATATCTTTAGATAAGAAAGCCGCACGCTCAAGTGGCATGTGTAGAAATATTTTATTAACGACTAGAAGTCTAGGATAGCCCGGTTAGCAGCAAAGGTAGGCTACACACTTTGTATACACATTCTTTACGCCGACGCGTGTACATCTCCAAGCTGTACGGTCTTACAGTAGAATTTCATGTTGTCAGCCGAAGAGGTATTCAACAAACACCATGATCCCTGAGATGGAATTCCATGATTATATATGTCAATGTCAATAAGTAACCCAAACGGGTGCACATAGGCATATTGAGTTAGTCAAAACCCTTAGTTTGGCCTATTTGGATAACGCCGAGCGGCAGACGAAGCTGTATGCTTAATTAATCTTAAGTTGATTAGCTGGCGGCGGCTGCCAGTGAATGTCGTTTGCGGAATCGACCGATAACACCGCAATTTATTGAAGCCCTTGTTCAATTATGCCTTGTACTTTACAGATCGGGTCAAAACCGCTGGCTGGGATCACCTAATGCTAGATAAACGCCATCGATAATTCAGCAGTCATTATTACTGGATTGGCTGTATACCTAACAGATTTGTTGAGAGATACGCTGTGCATCAGCAGACCCCCTCAATTCATGTTGTGTTAATTCGAGACGCACGGGCTCAAGCCACCGTGATACGCACCCTGTGTAACACCTATTTTTATAGTTCAGCAATAATCCTCAGGCATAAGGCTGGTCAAGAACCGTTTTGTTTGCCGATAAAGTTACGATTCCGCCGGTCTCCACAACAATTGTTAGATTTGCCTCTTGTTTTGTCATAGGGCTACTTTTTCGTTGTGGATTCACTCCACAAGTGAATCAAGGACCGAAGAAGCCTTCACGTAATGCATGTTTCTAAATGGACAAAAACAAATATGCTAGAATAGTTTTGGGGCGCATGTTCCAAACCGTGTAGCTGCGGTATGGTACACTTGTACAGATATAAACAGTTATTTCCAGTTTAGAGCGACTAACTGGAAACTCTGCCTGTTGTAGTACATATAGGTATCTGTGCAACATGAGATGCACCTTAATCGGGGTCGTCCAGTGAATTGCCTTGATTGGCTATGAACAAACAAAAGTCCTGCAGGTCGCCGATATGACATCTTTAAGGTTGCTTGGACCTCGTGAAGCAACGACATAATGAGTACTGGTGTCAAATGCATAACTTATGCAAAGGGATGTACGAGGTGTGTTCAAAGTATCGCGACTTTTGTGTTTTTTCAAAAATTATTCATTTATTCATGAATATCTATTTTGTCCCCTTCAAAGTAATCCCCATGAGATATTATACACTTGTGCCACCGGTTTTTCCAATCTTCGAAGCACTTCAAAAAACCATTTTTTTTTATCTTGTTCAGCTCCTCCTTCGATGCCGTCTTTATCTCGTCAAGCGTAGCGTAACGTCGTCCTTTCATGGGCCTCTTCAGTTTAGGGAACAAGAAAAAGTCACAGGGGGGCAGATCTGGGGAATACGGTGGCTGCGGCATCATTAGTGTGTTGTTTTTGGCCAAAAACTCGCGCACAAGCAACGATGTGTGAGCAGGGGCGTTATCGTGGTGCAAAAGCCAATTTTTGTTCTTCCACAAATCCGGGCGTTTCTGGCGGATTGCTTCGCGCAAATTGCGCATAACTTGCAGGTAATATTCCTTATTGACCGTTCTACCCTGTGGCAAGAACTCATGATGCACCACGCCCCTGCAATCGAAGAAAACTGTCAGCAAAACTTTCACATTCGACCGAACTTGGCGCGCTTTTTTCGGTCTTGGTTCGTGCGGCAGCTTCCATTGAGATGATTGAGCTTTGGTTTCCACGTCATAACCATAAACCCACGATTCGTCACCAGTTATGACCCTCTGGAGCAAATTTGGGTCGTCGCGGACAGAGTCCAACATCTCATTAGCAATGTTCATGCGATGCTGTTTTTGGTCGCAATTGAGCAATTTTGGTACGAATTTCGCGGCGACCCGTCTCATGCCCAAATCATTGATAAAAATCGAATGGCACGAGCCAATCGATATGTTTAGGTCCTCAGCAACTTCTCTAACGGTGATTCGACGATTGGCCAATACCATTTTCTCCACTTCATTAATTTTTTCGTCTGTTGTTGAAGTGCTCGGGCGTCCGGCACGCTCTTCGTCGTTCACATCTTCTCAGCCTTCTGAGAACATTTTGTACCACCGATAAACGTTGCTTCGGTCCAAGGTAGCTTCTCCGTATGCCACAGTCAACATTCGGAATGCATCCGCGCACTTAATTTCGTTTTTCACACAAAATTTGATACAGGTTCTTTGATCCATTTTTTTGAATAGGTAAAAATCGAAGACGATCCAAAACACGTGCAAGCAAAGCAGCTGTCAACAATTAAGTGAACATTCAAAATGACCGAGCTTGTCGGCATAAGTGAGAGACATGAGTACCAACATAACGCCACAAAAAATCGAAATTCGAATATACGTAACCCGCGGAAATTCAAAAGTCGCGGTACTTTTTGAACACACCTCGTACCTGTAAAGCTATAGCAATACTGTAGTCGGGTGTGAGTGTGCGTCAGCTTTTTATGAACAAGATTGTGTATTGCCGGTGCGTTAACAACTGTATTTACTTTGTCATCAATCTCTATTCGTATCGAACGAATAGAATCTCCCACAACTGTTGCAGGCGGCGACATACGTTAATAATATGAGATTAACGAGAGCCACTATGGCAGGCTACTATGATGGTCTTCTACTTTCCACGCAAGACTCTGCACCTTCTCCGCTTGTTAGTAGTGTTTATTGTGAAGGTGCCGTGACCGTGGTACGGACAACGGCGACGACAAATGGCGACATACATGAATATATGAATATTCTACTGTATGTTAGAGCTGGCAAAGTAACTACTGTCTATAGTGAAGATGAGACAGGCACCGGTGTCGTGGATAGCATCACGCGAGGCCGTGCAAGATTGAGTGACCGCTAGGTACCTCAGGGCCGCCCGCGGCAAAAACGCAGGAAAGGCTCGAAACTATCCGCGGCGGCCAACGGGTCATCCACGTCAGTTCAACCGAAACCATGTGTCAGGCGCGCTTGCCGAGAAGGAATCAGCGATGGGTAGAGAAACATCAATGCTACGAGCAGCCGGCGAGCGGCAACCACATTGGACATTTTTCACTAGTTACCATGATCCGCTATTTGGTCAAATCAGGCGCTGGCAGAAATCGCGGCACTGGTGGTGCTGGCCACAATACGAAGCCGCTTGTAAGGCTGATCGCCGAGTGCTCAGCAAGGGCCGATAAAGAGCATTAACAATTGCGCCAGCGGAAGGCCGCAAGAACGACGACGTTCGCAGTTCTCTGTGCTGCGGTCCCCAATAGCACAGATATATATATATATATATATATATATATATTCATACTGATGGAGACGTGGTTAAATTAAACGCCCCCCCCCCACGCTACTAATCAGTGCATTGCCCTGTAAACATGTAGTTATCCAGAAAGGCCTTACGGAGACATCTCCTTCTGGTCTTCGCTAATCCTAAAGTAAGGGACCTCCTGCCATTGCGCTGCAGTCAATGTCATTGCGCTGCATTGCGGCCCGTAACTAGGTTTGTCACCGGTTTTGTTTGTCATATGCTGAGCAGGAGTCAACCAAAGCGGAATGAAAGCGGTATGCGTTCACCACCTTTGTCGACTGGCTGGCGACTTCAATGCTCGTATCGACCAGCCCAACTAGAGCCGCGCAACGGTCTACGGAGATACACTTGCGGACTAGACAACGGCTGCTGGATAGTGTCGAAAGCAGAGGGGTTACCTGGAGAGAGCTGGAGAGCCGCCTGATTATCGGTCTGGACTGGCTGCCGTAAAAAGTTGGCAAACCGCAGCCACTCCACAGTTATCTGATTATTTCAACGACAACTATTAACCTTTTTCTAGAATTGTGTGCATCACGGGATAAAGGCAGCAACGCGGCGGTGCCATTCTGGGATGCCGCAGTTTGGGATGAGACAGTCTCAATACAAATCACCGTTACCTTTGTTGTTATGAACTGTGTATGTTCATATGATACTATGTACATATTGCAAAAGTTGTTGATGATATCGTGTTATGGTGAATACATATGATACAGAGCAAACACACACATATATATATATATATATATATATATATACATTTACATATTTGCCTCAACGCAGTTTGGTCGCATTTGCACAACTGCCCTCGCGAATCAAGTTTCTCGAAGAAAGGAGCGCCAAATAGATATTAAGCGGTAGGCGAGAGACCGTCTACTAGTTTCGTTAAAAGCGAAGAATTTTGCATAATGCGACGATTAGAGCGACTGGCTACCGAGGTGAGTGGGAAAAAGATTTCCGATCGAACTTTACTTCCGACTATCTTGAACGCAAGCTGGGCAACTCCCACGTAATACATTTTATTAATTAAACGCATTTGCTATGCGGCAATTATGATTTGGGCTCGATAACATATTCGTATATAGCCTCCTTCCAAATGGGAACAGCATAACATAGCACTGGCAATAGCAACGTTTTATAGAAGAGAAAGAGAGATATTCAACTCGAACTAGAAATCTGTCTGAGTCTTCTCAGCGTCGCAATGCTAGAATAGCACTTCAGTGCTAGAGCAGCCAGATGACACTGCATTTTGAAAGTTTCATGCAGACTTAGTCGCAAACATTTGGCTGTCTGAGACAAAAGTTATGTCCTATCAAGTGTGACCTACTGCACACCGATGAGTCTCTGAAGCATACGAAATAACACCGGATTAGTCCTGCTGGCGATTAACATCAGAACCAAGCCCTTTAAAGGTCTCGATAAACTCTTCCACACATACAAGTGCAGTACGTTTATTGCTATCAAGCTTGGTCAGCTCAAGTTGAAGCAACACTGAAGTGTCATCCGCGTACTTGAACGCTTTACCGATATCACTCGCCGAGGGCTTAAGCAGAACGAAATGCATAAAAATAATGAACATGTCAGGCTCAGGTACCGATCCTTGAGGTGTGCCTATATTGCCTTCTTCCCACGTGAATTTAACATGACAAACACTACCCGCCTGTATTCTTGCAGATAAGCATGACCTGAACCAATCAATTGTCGGTTCCGTTTCCGCACATCCCAAACACTCTAACATTGAAAAAAAGAACGCGCGCCCATGCGCAAAGCTATATGCCTATTGCAGATAAATAACCAACACTTGAACGAAATAGTAAGTAGTTTTCGAGCTATCTCGGGCAAATTGTCGTTTGTATAACTTTTTCAAAATTTAAACTGTTTACCTAGTTGGCTATCAAGGGCATTAAGTGTGGTAATAGGATGCGACCAAACTCGGAATAGTTTCGATGAGACGATTCGTTCGTTAACTTCTCGGCCGAATGGCTCCCCGGGGTGCAGTACAGAGATCGGAGTCGAGACCTGCAGCACGAGGAGTGACCATATAGCACAAGGCGGATGGACGTCACTCACGCCCAAGTCATTCAGCACGACTGGCGAAGTCCTCTCGTCGACCACAGCACAACCACTATGATGACTAGTTAAAAGCATTATGACGACGTTTTTAGGACGCCATCCATGCCCAGAACGGCTTAGATAAACAACTCTCTTAGCTATAATGATTTGGTCACGATAGCAGACAATGTAATAACTGTTTTTCTTCTTTGTGACTTTGTGTGATATAGACTACACATTATAGTTTGGTGGTATGAGATGTCTTGCCTCGGCCACACGGCCATTATGGTCGAGTAACGCAATCTCCGGCAAGGCTCGCACGGAAGGGCTTCTAACATTTGCCTGCAAAGAACTAGCCATCCCGTAGAAATTATTAATTAATTAATAATTAAAATTGAGAGTGAGATTACATCTTTCATACTGATTTCGATGGGTGGATATCATTTCAAGAAAGGCGAAAAAACATCTTTGCGAGTAAACGAGTTGTTCGGTGGAGACACGGACATACCATCGTGTTTATCAGTGGTATTCTACTTCGTCAGGAACATACCCACGCTGGTTATAAGAAGGCAAATAGTAACACTGAGCTATAGCGTCCGCCACATACACATCGTACACGTGGCTCTAACGTCCCTACTTTGTTCACAGAACTTTATAAAAGTACGACATCAGGGGCGCGGGAAAATGGCTAACGGTAATCGATTTGAAATCAAAATTTTCCATGTAGATGCTCATTCAATAAACGTTGACCGTAATACTGAAGTTTTATGTTATTATGCGTGAAAGTTTGCAGTGTGGATACCGCATGACTCTAGTTTCTGCCATCTGTGTTCAATGTTATTTGTCTTATTACAGGCAGCATGAGTATCTTTTACGGGATATCTGGTTTCTGAGCCCAGGAACTTGTTCGCACTCAATGGCGCTACTTGTGAAGCCATCACTTCTAAACAGGACAATTCTATTAATTCATTGGAAAACATTTTTTAAACAAGTATTACTACCTCTTACTATATATATATATATATATATATATATATATATAGTTCGATTTGGCGACGAGCTAATGCGTTGAGCGTTCGTTCCAGTGAAACATATTGGTTTTGTGATCTTGAGATGTAAGTTGGGCAGAGGTCGTTGTGACAGCGGCAGAGGGAATTGTGGACTTTCGATTAGACAAGATAGCTCATTCAGAAGTGCATTACTTTTGTCTCCGATAAATTAGATTCCTGGTCGGGCCACTTGATGATCACATTCAAATCAGCAGCGCATTTGCTTACACTTACAAGCGCTTGGACGACATCAAGGCTTAAGGCGCAATGCCTTGTTAGCAGACGTGAATGCCTAGTCATAACGCTATTGATTGCAGGAGAACTAGATGGATTCATGTTCGTGAATTGTTTCTTCCTTTTGCATGGACTTACTCTACTAGGATATTCTGCTCTACCTAAGCGCCTCCTCGGCGCTTATTATGTCGAGTTATTAGTAAACTTATATATACGGTGACGCCATGAATACGAGTGTTCTCCCCTCGACGACCAATGAGCAGCGAGAATGAACACGACACCATAGGCAGAGCGCAATGAAAAGATTATGACCAGGGACTACTTATAAGCCTACCAGACGGAGAGGAAAACGAGTCGCCCTTAACAAAATCTTCAAACTAAACAAATTGAAAACAGATGTGACACAGCGTCCGGTTAGACTCTTCAAGATAGTTAGTACTACGCTGCTACTACATCACTCTAGAATGAGCCGTAGAAACGCTTCAAAGGAGGCACTATCCCGCTTCAGAGGAGTGGCAACATCTGTACAACATCAAATTTTGATTTGCTTAGTTCGGGCCTAATTGTGAATTTGGCACCGAAACTGGGACGTGTCACACATGTTGGCCGTCTTTACTCAGCATGAATGGGCGTCGGGCTACCGCTTACAAAGATTATCACACAATCCTAATGCAGTCTGCCTAAGGCGCCTTGCTGAAAGTGCGACAAAAGCACTCATCTAACCGTAGCCTGTCAAGTCAGGCCCAGGCCGGTCAGTTGCCGGTTTTCGTTTGTCTAGATGCGACGGTTTTGTTTAATTACACTTACTCTATTGAGATAAAAATGGGCTTTGGCAGAAATGATTTTTTTTGGCAAATTGACATAGCGCTGCCTCATCAGTAAACGCTAATTGGCGAAGTTTACCCACTCCCGATGGTCCGTAGGCTTAAGCTATGGCCTCAGCTGAATTTTACATGGCTACAGAGCCACAAAATTAGCCAGACTGATCTGCACGAATATTTATCCTATAAAATGTTTATACAAGTGCATAAATAGTTCTGGAAAACAATTTGCCAGATGCCGTCCTTTATATATAATGATAATTTTAATAATATGTTTGTGTTGTTCCGTCGGGTAGCCTCGACATACCCTCCGAATAATCTTCATTACGCAACGGCTCGCTTTACCATACGTTTGGTACCAAAATAATCGTCATAAAATGCAGTTTGAACTTGAGGTTAGTTAGTTAGAGCACAGTGAGTGGTCGTAGGGTAATGATTTGAGGTATTTGGTGTGTGTGAAGCTAATAAAAAAGCTTCCTTTTTTCGAATTCTTTTCTTAACGACCAAGCCGCATTTTTTGGCCGGCGTTTGATGTTCTTCGAAGGAAGCAAAATTTTCTCACGAACACGACGGTGTGTGTTCTGTATAGAAGGACTGGTTGTCTTGCAATTGCACATTTTGTGCTCCTATGCCGGGCAAAAACACCAGTGTCACAAATTGTAGTAATTTCACTCTCACTCCGAAACAAGACTTCTCAGAGACCATGTTCCGTCCGTTGGAAACAAATTGCCTTAACGAGCTCTACAATTCCATATATCGCTCTTCACATATCCCTTATACACCCTGTATATATTAAGCGGTGACATGGCTGCAACGCGTTAACAACTTGTTCAGCCCGGACAATAAATCCTATGAAGTTTGAGACATGTATATAGCTATTAGTTGTAAGATGAATACATTAATATTTATTTATATATATATATACCTAGCACGTTTGCCAACAACGGCAACCAATGGCTAAAGCGTACGTTTTTCCTTCCTTCGCCTCTGTGTTTTGTGTGACGTGACCGCGCCAGGTTTTGCAGATGTCTGCGTCGCCGTAGGCGCTCTTATCATGTAAGAGATGAGATGCGACAGAAGGATGGCCGCCTTCGCTTTCATCTTACCTGCCTTCTTTTTCTCCTCGTTCTTCATGCTTTTCCTGTTTTTTTCTGCTGTTTTCTCATTCTACGCTCGATTACTATGCCGCTCTATCGTCCCGCCATTATTGTTATCATTAGCCAAGCAGCGGGCAGTCGGGTGTTTTTTCCTTTTCGTACACTCATTCTTACTTACTACTACTGCCCTCTGTCCTCACGACGACCGTATCAACAGTGCTACCTACCTACGTTACGGGTCCGCTGATGCTCCTGCGACTTCATTTTCTTGTAACTGGTGGCACACATGCATTACCGACGTGGATTTCCTGCAGCGTTGTTCCTATGCATATTGACCACAATATCCGACGCGATGCGATTCAACAGATCGATCAGTTCTACCGCTTACCCGGACAGATCGGCCAAGACAGGCTCATTTCTTTTTTTAGAAGCGGGGGGCTTAGAGGGGCTTAGAGGATAACGGACCATGGCTGGATTATCTTCAGTCAAAGACTAAGGGCGGGGTCAAAACCGTGCCTGAATTGCCTGTAAAGGCTTAGCCAATGGGAAAAATTGAGCCTAAAGACGCAGACGGAGCTGCCGAGCAGATGCGCACCTGGTCCAAGGTGTTGAGTCAACTAATCGTGCGATACCCACATACCCAGATGTTCATCAAGGACGCCGTTGGGGAGGTAAGTAAGTTTTCCCTAAAATACAAGCGTCTTTCTAAACAGAGAGACCGTGAGTGAATGGGAAAGCTCGAAGCCGAAAAAAGCGGGTAGAGTCATTCGATATCAAGCTATCAGAACTCAGGCGGACATTCACGCAGGCTTCAGGCAACAATGAGGCAGACGCCTTACTAAAGGCTAAGGCCGAGCTCGAGGAAGAAGTCCGAAAGCTTGCTGAGGTGAACAGGGTGCTTGAGCTGCACGGAAACTCACTGTGTTCGAAATGTATTCAGAAGCTCGATAAGGAACAGATCGACGCGAGAGGCCGAGACGGCTGCAACAATCGACACGGCCTTGGAAGCGGCAACTCGAAACAACGACGTAGAGGAGACGGCACGCATAGTGTTCAAGATATGGCCAGAGAGATGCTTTAAAAAGGTGAAGCTAACCCAAAGAAGGATTGGGAGCCCTAGAGAAGCGCGAGGACTCATTCTGATGAAGGGATCGGAGAGAGACAGAGGACTCATCGAACATGTGCTTCCTCAGTTTCTCGGTGCGGCAGCGCTGGCCGACCTTAAACCAGGAAAGGTGGCGGCACTTGGATGCAAAAGCGACTTTGAGGTCGTCGGCGACGGCGAGATAGACGAAGAAGGGGAGACGGAGGGAATACACCAGAGTCCCCCGGAGGCGTCACGAACGCTAGTGGCCGGGATGGTCCCCTTGAGGGCGACCTCGGCCGACTTAATTAGGCTTTTTGGTAGACTCGTGCATACCCTTAATGTAGATAGGCGGGAGGAGGCACCAGCTGTGGCTGTGACCGAGGAGCTGGGAAACTACACGATCCCTCAGATCCTTGAGGCGTGCTGTCGGGTACTCGACTGTGATGTCGAACTCATTGTTAGAACACCGCCCGCGGATCGAAGCTTATCAAAAGAGGCAAACGTCTCAGACCAGATGTGGGCGACCCATACCACTGTCCGGGTAAGGAAGATTGAGGGCAAAACTGCAGCAGAAACGCTCATGAGCGTGCGAAAAAGTGCAGACCTCAGAGCGGCGGGCGTGATATTGGCCGCGCGTGGAGGACTAGCCACGACCGAAAGTGGGGACGTTCTCGTTAGAGTGACCGGCACAAAGGCATAAACAGGCACATTTGCTGAGACGCTAGTACGATCGATTAACACAAAGGTTGATTGCCGAGACCCTGGGGGACCGCCAAAGACGATCGTACTGCGAGACGTGGATCCGTTTGCGGACAGCGACAGCATCGAAAAAACGATCAGGCGAGAGTTAAGCATGCCGGCAGATATGCGCATGCGCACAGAAGATCCGCGGTCCGGCAGGACAGGGCGATATCAGTGGCTTGTCGTTCTCCCGACTGCGGCGGCAAAAAGACTAGTCGACATGAAGCACCTGCAGATTGGTAACACCACGTGCCGGGCAGAGGATTGGTTTAGCGTACCAACATGCTTTAACTGCCAGAAGCAAGGCCACATGGCTAAAGACTGTCAGGAGGAGAAAGCGCAAGGCCGACGCTGTTACCGGTGCGGCGCTTCCTTAGTGCGTGCACTAGCGAAACCGGGCATTGCTATATCTACAAAGTCGACGGGCACTCGGCTTCGTCAAGCAAATGCTCAGTGCTGGCAAAAAACTTAAGGAGCTGAAACAGGCTGCTTGTAAGAGTAACCTTGAGAAGTTCGAAGGTGAAAGGAAGCCTAGGGAAGCATCCGAGCAGGAGGCTAGAGCGCGCTAGGAAGCGGCCGAAAAGAAGCGACAGCATTGTCGCAGGTGCCGCAGCCAAGGGAGGGGAAGTTAATGGTAGTTCTAATGATTAGAATACTTCAGGTGAACCTCAACCGGTGCAGAGCTGCGCACGACCTGCTTGAGGAGACGGTCCGGAAGACGGGCATAGCATTATGCCTCCTTTCGGAACCGAACAAAAATCGAATCAGAAAGAAGAGCTATAAATACCGATGAACGCATCGATGCGGCAACCTGGTGGACAGGAGAGGACAACGCCAAATGGGCAGTACGGGCTTAGGAGAGTGGCGGAAGTGGCTTTGCGTGGGTGGAATTAGACGGGGTGGGTGTTCTCTTCTCGTGCTATTTTTCACCTAATAGGGAGATACCGGAGGTTCAGGTTTTCCTGGGCCAACTAGGCCGTAGCTTAGGCACGCACGAGGGAAAACCATTGATTGTTACCGGGGACTTCAACTCGGCCAGTACTGAATGGGGTAGTCGTATCACTTCCGAAAGAGGACAAATCTTACTGGAATGGATGGCAGAGCAGGGGCTTATGGCTGTCAACGACGGGGTTGTTCCGACGTTCTCACGGCAGGGAGGGAATCCCACTTCGATCTCACGCTTGCCAACGAACGGGCATTCACGGCGATAACCAGGTGGAGGGTCGATACGGTCCATAACCACAGCGACCACCGCTACATCTGCTTCGAGGTACAAACCCCAACCGCGACGCTTCCAGCATTACCTATCCGGGACAGACGGTGGCAGATGAGACAGCTAGAAAAGGAAGCGCTAGTAAAGGAGATCGACGCGAGGTGTCGGACAATGGGAGTGGGAACGGTGGACGAAAATCGACTCATTGAAACACTCAATGCCGCATGTACAAAGGCTGGCCCGCCCCACCCGAACGGCGGAGGTGCCCGACGGCACCGGTCCGTTTACTGGTGGAGCAAAGAGATCGGGGAAGCGAGAAAGCGATGCACGAGGCTAAACAGGGCGCAGCTGGCTGAGTGGAAGGTTGAACCGAGAAGAGAGGGGGCTAGACGTTGACGAGCAATCGGCCACACTCTTGGAAAGTTACAGAGCTGCCCGCGAAGACCTTCAAGGCCTCATCTGGAAGAGTAAGGTACAGGCGTGGAAACAGCGTGGAGGGAGACGTGTGGGGGTTGGCGTACCGAATCGTTATGGACAGGCTTCGGGCGCCTTCTCGGAGACTCCCGCCGGATGTTCTAAAGGATCAGGTCCATAGCTTGTTCCCGGTTCACCCGTGGAGAGGCGACGGGGAGGAGTTTCTGGTTGCTGAAGAAGATATTGTCGAGGTGACGTTGGAGGAAGTCGAGCGAGCATGGCAGCGATTAACACCCGGTAAAGCACCCGGCCCGGATGGAGTACCTCCTGGAGCGGCGAAGCTACTGGTGCAGCGATGGCCGAAGCTGTTTCAAGCACTGGTGATGCGTCTTCTAAGAGAAGGGCGATTTCTGCGGCTGTGAAAAAACGCCAACCTGGTCCTAATCCCCAAACCAACGGGAGAGAGCAATGCTTTAGCAAGAATTCTGCTTACAGGCCTATATGTCTTCTTGACACAATAAGCAAGACCTTAGAGAATGTTATCGTTGAGAGGCAATCCATGTGCTTCAGTCAGAGATAGAGCGAGCTGTGGCAAAACCCGGAGGCCATTTGTATGCAGTCTTTATAGACTGCGTCAAAGCCTTCGACAAAGCACCTCGAGATCTCCTGGTGAAGTCATTCCGATACGCAGGGGTTGGTGGCTCTCTTCTGAGCGTAATTTCGAGCTTCTTTGATGAGGACACCTTACTGGTGCAAGGTGAGCAGGAAGTGTTGCAGGTAAGGCAAAATGTGGGAACCCCGCAAGGCGACCCATTGAGCTGCGTCTCTTTCACTCTACTGCTTGCCGATTTTGTCGATCATATTCGACGGGAGTTCCAGAAGGCCACAGTTGTGATGTACGCAGATGACATAGTGGTCGCCCATCACGACCTGGGTGCCATCAAGCGCATCACTTCTCTGGCGGAGGTGTTCCTTGTCTCAAGGGGGCTCGAGATAAACGCCATGAAGACCAAGGCTATGAAATTCAGAAGAGGAGGTCGATTGGCTGCTAAAGACGTTATACGTTGCGGCGGCCAATCCTTAGAATTCGTCAACTCTTTCCGGTATCTGGGGCTTCGGCTTCATTATACTGGGACGACCTTCACTGCTCACATCGTCGAAACAGTGCGCACAGCTCTAATCTCTCTTTATGGAGAGGTAGGCGACGTCCGGCGACTGTCGGTCCCGACGGCAGTGGCACTTTTCTACCTCAAGATTGTTCCAACGCTGATGTATGGTCTTGACAGAATATGGGAACACCTCACCCGGGCAAACTTTGGTTTGCTTGAAAGGTGTTTCACAATGTACATGAAGCGGGTACTTTGCCTGTCAATGCGGGCAAGGAGCCGCTTTGTGTACCTTATGTCTGGCTGTGCACCGGTTGTTGGGATAATTCGATTGAGATTGAAGACGCCGCGTACAGTACCATTCGAGAGCTTTATCTCAGAATGGGAAAATAAAGTTGAACAAGCCCGACGAGAGGTTGGAGACCTGGATATTTTCAGTGCCTCTCACCTCTGGTCTGGTCTTGCATGTGACAATCGCCATGTCTATACCAGATATATAGTTCATGGCTATCATCACCTGGTCTGTTCGAATACGAGCTTCCACGAGGAGTACACGGAGTGCATCTGTCGACTGTGCTCTCAGGCATGTACGAAGTTTCATGCGTCTGCCTGCCTGGCCCTTGCGAAGAGATCGCTGCACTGCCTCTCTCGAATAACATGCCGCGAGCAGCTGATTATATAATTGTATAATCTATATATCTATGTTATATGCATACTCAATATGAGTGAAATAAATAAGATGATAATCGTTGAGAGGCTCAACGCTGAGATTGAGCTTAAAGGGACCCTGTCAGACGCCCAGTACGGTTTCCGTAAAGGAAAGTTCACGCTTGGCGCCCTTCCACGGGTTTTGGAACGGGCGACCGAACAGTTAACGAGGACCCCGAAAACAAGGGACTTCGTTGTGCTCGTCCTCCTGGACGTCAAGAATGCCTTCAACTCGATAAACTGGGAGGTGGCCATGGACGCAATGAGGCGCAAGGGCATTTCGCCATACATTCGCCGGTTAATTTCGTCCTACCTATCGGAAAGAAGGCTGTCGGCCGGCGGCCAGGAGTATGAGATCTCTGCGGGGGTTCCTCAGGGGTCGGTCTTAGGGCCGATTCTGTGGAACCTAGCCTATGACGGGGTCCTCGAGCTGCCGGACCTACCGGCGGGTGTTGAGATGGTGGCCTATGCCGATGACTTGGCGCTGGTTATTACGGCACGGGAAACTGGGGCCCTGGAGTATGCCGCTAATGAAGCCTTGGAGCAGGTGGCAGAGTGGATGGAAGACCATTCTCTAAGACTGGCCCCGCACAAGACGGAAGCAATGTACCTTACAGGCAAGAAGAAAACCCGGAACATCCGCCTGCGTCTAAACGGCCATCCTGTCAAGCTTGCTCGGACAGCAAAGTATCTCGGAGTGGTGCTCGACAAAAGTCTCAATGGATCGGCGCATTTCTAGCATGTGGCTGGTAAAGCCTACAAGGCCGCGGCCGGTCTGGCGCGGTTAATGCCCAGAGTCGGCGGCTGCACAGAAGGCAGGCGGCGCCTGCTGACCAGTGTAGCAGAGTCGGTAGCGCTATACGCGGCTCCAGTGTGGGCAAACATGGCACTGAGGACACAAAGAAACAGGAGAGCGCTTCGATCGTTACAGCGGCCGGTAGCCATTCGTGTCTGCCGGGCTTACCGCACGAAGTCGACCGCGGCCCTCTTGGTCCTGTCTAAGATGCTGCCATGGGATATGCTGGCAAGTGAACGGGCCGAAAGATGGAAGGATGGCGATCTAGACTTAACAACGGCTAGATCGAGGACAATCGCCCGGTGGCATGAGGAATGGGTCGCAGTGCAGCCGGGAGAACCTCGGAGGCCGCCCGCGGGGAGCTGGACCAGAGACCTCATCCCTGACCTGAAGGCGTGATACGACTGCAACCACGGTGAGCTGTCTTATTGTACGACACAGGTGCTGACCGGGCACGGCCGGTTCCAAACGTACATGGTAAGAATTAACAAGGCGAGTGTCGACATCTGCGGTTATGCAGATCGGGTAAGACGGACGATGTCGAGCACACAGTTCTGCGGTGTCCGGCCCTCCAAGAAGCCAGAGACGCGGGTGCGACCACCGTGAGAGGAAAGCCGATCAAGAAGGTTGTAGCACATATGCTGACTTCGGCGAAGACGTGGAGGGAGTCCTGTGCCTTCTTCGAGACTATCATGTCCTTAAAGGTGGCCAAGGAAACTGCCAGGAGAGCTCGTTTAGCCCCCGATACAGTCGAGAGGGAGCGCCCGTAGGTGACAGGGAAAGAAGGGGAAATAGGCAGCAAAGCGGAACCAGCCTTGGGATTAGGCAGGGACAGCCAGAAACGCTCCAGGCGATGACTCTCGACGCATCCCCAGGCGGAGAAGCTGTGGAAGGCGTTAACGGTCTGGCTGACGCGTCTGAGCTGCACGAAGGCAGACATGAGACAATGGATGATGCCAGATTGGAGTAGAATGTAGGAGTTGGTGCAACACCACTCCCATGGATTCGAAGCAATGCGTACGCAGTTACCGATCCCTGGGGGTGGGAGGGAAGCGGATTTACTGGGTTTGCGAGTCACCATGGCTGGGGTGGCGCATGTCCGTCTGGATTCCCGTAATCCCCCAAAGTAATGCTAAAAGGTTTCAGCAGTAAAAAAAAAAGGCTTATTTCTTTCTCTCGGGGGCGCCAGCATACATCAACTGCCACTGAACAAAATTCGTGCAGGCTATAAAACGAGCCTGGGTGACTCGAGCGCGAATAAAAAACGTATGTTGTTTTTTTAAACCGCGCGTCTTGCACAGCCCGACACTGTGTGGTTACCGCCTGTTTAGTAGCTCATCATTCATTCATACCTGCGCTTAAGTTGCCGAAGGTCAGAAAGGCCGCTAGCATTCGAGGCCGACC